>JANHFX010027831.1:54470-73145 GCA_027560015.1 Chloroceryle amazona
TCTCTTTTTTTTCCTCTTCTTCGCTCTCTTTTTTTTCCTCTTCTTCGCTCTCTTTTTTTTCCTCTTCTTCGCTCTCTCTTTCTTTGGTGTTTTCTTTTGTTTGTTTAGGTGTTTTTTTTTTTCCCCTAGAGAGGAAAAATACATTCAGTGTGTCAACGTAATAAGATGGAAATGAGCCATACGCTTTTTCATTTGTAGTTCAGAAACTTGTGTTAAGAGCCTAGTCTTCACAAAACTTGAACGCTATGATAATCTACAGGACCTTTTTATTTCAGTAACAACAACAATGGAGGCCTTCTTATTCATTTCTGGATCGTATTTGTGGTACCACAGGCAAAAGGCCAAGTGCTGTGTGAGGATTGTGTGGCTGCCATTTTAAAGGATTCCATTCACACAAGTATCACTAACCGGACCTCTGTGGGAAGTCTTCAGGGCCTTGCAGTTGACATGGACTCCATTGTACTAAGTGGTTAGTATTATCCTTGAGGAAACAATTAAGTCAACATTTTTATCTTGCAGTCAAAAATTCTATAAATAAATTAAATTCTGTATCCAGCATATTTAGCTTCTAATATTAAAATTATTATATAGAAAGGGGGGAAAAAAAAAAGGAAAATTAAAACCAGATATGAGGTCAAATCACGGTAGGTACAAAGTATCCCTGTGAACATAGGTTACAAAACTTCCTTTACTTGGAGTGCTTATGTTGATAGAGCATTCCAATCTTAGCTCCTTTAAGGCACTCCAGCCTTAGCTCCTTCAAATTCAGGAGCTAAGGCCAACACTTTGTAGCTTAGATTTGGGTTAGTCTGTAACTTAAAAAGGATAAAAAGATGAAGGGTTAGGGTTTCCACACAGATCAAACTTCAGCCTCTCCATTGAAAATGAGATGCTTGTCACCCCTCTATTAAAGATTAAGAAATAGATTACAGAACTGCCCATTCATTAAACAGCTCCTGAGCCCTTCCTGTCTGGGGAAGAAATTAGCAATATGTGGTTCAAGTATCTGGTTTATGTAATTAGCTACAAAATGTGTGATTTTCAGCTCTATGAGCAAAGGACAAACCACATTCATTTGAAAAACTTTTGCCTAATGGAAAGCTGAAAGGCTGTGACCAAGGGTGAGAAAATTACCTTCTGGGTACCTCTGTCTCAGTCCTTCAATTAAATTTGACTGCTTAGTTGATGTGCAGTCTCATCTTGCCTCAGGTACTAAGATGTCTAGGATCATGGTACCTCCAGAACTGCTTGCAGAATTTGCAGAAATGAAGGGGGCTTGGGCAGTGTCCCTTGCTGAGATAGCTTGTTTGTCCTGTATGTTTAGTGTTAGGACTCAAGAAGTGTGATTGAATCAAACACTGAATTCTGGATTTTGGGTAGATGAGACTCACGTGACCTTTTTTTTTTTTTTGTGCAGCAGGTCTTCGATCAGATTATTGGTCAACAACAGGAACAGGTAATTCACCATTTTGTCATCTTCACTGCAGAGGAGAGGTGGAGAACAAAGCTTTAGTTCATGTCTTAGACAAAAAGACACTGTTCAGTATTAATTTAAGAGGGTTAAAACTCAGCCTCAGCATCTATGTCCTGAGTTGCTATAACTGACCAAGAATCTGCATGCAACAAATATAGGAAGTGTCTGCCTTCAGTCAGACTGCTAAATTTTTCAGATCTACTTGGTGACATGGTAGGAAATAAACTTACTTTACTGCTGTTCACTCAGTGTTGAAGAGAAGATTAATCTTTCCTAAACTGGGCAGTACTGAATTTAAATCTATTTATTGGCGTTTGAGATCAACAGTAGCAAAGCTTTTGTCCATCCTTTATCCTCCTTTAATCCCTTTTCTCCAAGGTTAATGTTGAGTTTTTCTTTTGATTTAACTTAGAATAAATGTACTACTAGTCTAAGCAATAGTATGTTAATCACCTTTGATGCAGACACCTGATAAGTGTCTGTTGGTCCAGCAGTTGTCAGTTATGGGAATGTCTTTGTTTCCCTCATCCCTTGACACAAGCTTATATCTTGTGAAGTTGCACTGTTTCATTTTTTAAGGGCTTTATACCTTTTCATGTCTACATTTGCCTTTTCTGAGACGTTAACTTGGACTAATTTAACAATTGTGCTTCTATCTGTGTTTTCTGCTTCTGTATCTTTCAAGGTTTTATCTTGCATACTTGCTCAGAACTCGGTAATTGCATTTGTTACTACATCCAAGTCAAGGTCTCCTAGTACTGCTGTCCACAGGTGGACTTTGTGGCACAGACCCTGGGCCATGGTTTGTAATGCTTAGGCTGACATCATCCCATAATTTCTCAAAATAAAAGTCAAGTTTGTTGCAGCATTTATTTGCTCAAAATCTTTCCTGACTTAAATTGTACAGCATAGCAATATCAACGTTTGTCACATGTCCTTAAACACATTTTAATTACAAAGAATTTTCTGTATTGGTGCTTACATATCAATTTTTTCTCCCAGTTCCATGTTCCAGGGCAGAGGAATTGGTACACTCAGGTCTTGTGTTTCAATTTCTATTCCAGAATGCAGTTCCTAAAAGGGAAGAAAATAAGAATAAAACACAAATATTGATGCTAAGGCTTTTTTAAGACTTATGTGGTGCCTTTCACACAAAGGAAGAAAGATAACCTGCCATATTCTAGGTGTCTTTCAGAGAGTTACAGTGTAGTCAGCCACAGGTATCAATGAGTAACTATGAAAAGTGCAGTGGTGGTACTCAGTGAGGTTGCAGGAGGGCAATGTGGATTGCTGCAGGAGTTGAGAAAGTCTTATGCTGATGCAATTTCATTTGTTGTACCTTGAGCGTGTATGTTTAGGACTATAGACTATGGCACAGAGGTGAAAGTGTTAATGAAGTAGCATACAAAAAAGGTACATCACTTAGTTGTACTATGAGAGCAATGGAGTTACTAGCTGCACCTAGTTATTCGTTCAGGTACAGAACCGGAGTGCAGATTTATTGAAAAATGGGATGTAGAAGGGGCTTGTAGAGATTCAGGTGACACAAAGGACTTGCATTGTCATGGTACCTGGCTATGCAGGATCTGTTTGGGTAAAGACCGCCTTCAGCTTTGGTTTCAAGCTGGCAGGCCTGCGTTACTTGTTGTTCCAGAGCTAGCTCTGAATTCTTTGCACCGTGCTCCATGCCAGCAGTGAGCTAGTTACATTATTAACTACTTAGAAATAATGGTGGTCACATCATTATAAAGATCATAATGAAAGCTGGCTTTGTGAAGAGTAATTAAGCACAAATAACTATTATAAAAAGAATGTATTGGGAAGAGATAAGAACAAGAAGCGAAAAGAAAGAACAATGGTCAACCAAAGCTTTAAATAGCTATAACAGTAATTCTGTTGAATGGTATGTGACCCTTGCAGATTGTTCATGAACATTCATAGCATTAGTTTCAAGACTATAAATTAGAAGTGGGAGTCAGACAAAGCCTGCCACTTCCTTTCTTGATTAGCCACGGATTAAAAGGCCAATGTTTATTTTAAGCCAACAATTGATAGTGAATACTCAGTGGTCTAACTGCTGTTCCATGATAGTAACTATTTCAGAGACTTGTCTTTTGAATAGGCAGAAATTAATGCAAAGATTTACTTTGGATCTGATTCTTTCTAATTTGCATTTTCCTCCCGCTCACAGTTCAAAGAGCTATGTTAAGAATTTCAGAGATGACTGAACAAAAAAAAGTTGCTAAGGTTTTTCTGAATGGGAGCTACAATATTGAATTGAAATAAAGACTTCAATATGTCTTGAAAGCAAAAATTGTTTCAATTTAATTGGAAAATTGGATGCAAGCAGGATTATTGTCGGGTGATTCTTATCTAAATTATGACAGCCTTTTTTTCCTTTTTTTTTTTTTTTTTAAAATGTGTTTTGTAGGGTAGATTGCATCATTTACATTTCATGATACTGCCATTTCTAACACTTCTGCTGAAAAAGTTTTCCAGACTTGTCAGGAGAAGGTCCTAGTCTGAATAAATTTTGACCCTTCTTTGAGCAGGGTGTTGAACAAGGTCCTAGCATCCCTTCCAAACTGAATTAATTGGAGAATCTGAATGTAATTGTAGCCCTTATGCCTCATTTCACAAGAAAACATTGACTAACTTAATATTTGAACAACCATCTAAAAATCCAGAGTAATAAAAAAATGTAGCTTGATTTCTATTTTGTTTTTATTTTATTTATCATAAATATCCTAATATCCTTAGGGATAAGCAGTTGATTTGTGCTTTGATGAACCTTTCCCAGTGAACAATGATTTAAATACTGAATGGGCTCCACAGGTCTGGGATAACTGAGAATATCTGTTGTACAAAATGCTGTGCTTTTGTGCAAATACCATACAAGGACTCACTTAGAGCAGACTGCAATGTTCTGTAGATTTGTGAACAGACTTTTCCATGACCATCGTCTTGTAACTAAGATGCAAAAAAAAGCATGGCACAGACTACTTTGTCATCTTTGTCTATGCATTCATATGTTGCTTTAGTTTAAAGTTATTTATAGGATTTTTTCACTCCATGAGGATTTACCAGGTGTTTTTAGTGAGTGTCCAGTGTTGAAAATGTGACCCATTTCCACAGGAACAAATTGCATGTATGATCTGTATGCTGATCGCCTCAACGAGCACTTTCCTTTGGATACGCTTGCTACCTCAGGGGGAACAATCTGCTATTTTAAACTGATTGCATCAGTGGGCCATCTTATTCGGCTTTCAATAGTATCTCTCCAGATTGAAGCAGATAACTGCATCAGCGACTCGTTAACCATTTATGACTCTCTGATGCCAATCAAACATAAGATTCTCTACCAGTGAGTATAAATTTTTATTGAAAATTCACTGACAATCATTAAGATGGTTGTTGTTTGTTGTGGTGTGATTTTGTTGCTGTTTATTTCTTTGGGTTTGGTTCGTTGTGTGGTGGTTGTTTTGTTTTGGGTATTTTTTTTCTTTGGTTTGTTTTGTTTTTTGTTTTGCTCTGTTTTTTTTTTCCTGTAGATTTGCTGATGACATTTTTGGTGGGGTTTGGTTTGGTTTGTTAAAAATACACTGATCTTTATGCATTATGCACATAACAGCTGGCAAAATACTTTTTTTTTTTAACAGAACATCAAAATTTCCTCCCCTAAGTAAACTCTTCTTCTGTATGAAAATTAGTGCATTTAATATGAAGACTGAAATTCTAAAATTAAGTCTTGTGAATCTTTTGATACTTACCACCACTTTTTTGAGTTCAGCTCTGTCTGAGTAGTTTGGAGGGTTGTTAAAACCTAGAGTTGAAACTGATGGGTTGAGGGATATGGACTATTTCTATTTCTTATAATTTTTGTTGCCCATAGTATGTTTTTTTTTCTCCTCTTTTAAATGATCCAGGAGGCTTGTTTGGAGATTTTTTTGTTTGTTTGAAATTCCTGGCAACTAGTTCCATAGGGCTCTGTCATGCCAAAAGATGAAGACCAGTACCTACATAAAGCAAATGATCCTTTGACCTCCGAAGTCCTTTTCTCTGGCCTGTCAGTGTAGAAGCCTCAAAAAAGAGTACTGGCTTTTCAGTCCTCTCTAAGAGCTGTCCTCTAGTAAACTGAATCACTCACTGACTTGTCTATAAAACAACAGATGGTGTTCACATACTTGTTAGTATCAGTAGAGGACTGAAGATATCTGCTAGGTAATGTATATAGAAGGTAACATTTAAAAAATTTTATTTTATTAATGAGACGAGTTGATTGGCTCAGGTTCTTAATTTATGATTTGAAGAATAACTTGTCCTTCCAAGTCCTCAATCCCAAACTAAATCTCCTGGTCCAGTAAAATAAATTTTCTCTTTCTACAGGTATTTCTTTACTTTTGGCTTCATTCATTTTGTTGGAGTTAAGGCTGAAAGTCAGTATTATCTTCTATAGCTAACCATTCATCTTCCTTTTCATGTTTGTAATTTCTTCTTTTTTTAAGAAGTGACATTCTGGTATTTAATTTCTAACTGCCCTTGCAACAGATGCTTCTGCGTGTAGAGTATGGAGTTTTTACTAGGCTTTGAAATAGGTAAGCTCTGCACCAGTGGAAGATTTTTGCACAGAATGAGAGTAATGTGTTTGATTCTGGTTGGATCTGTTTGTTTGTTTGTTTTGTTTGTTTACTGATTGCTTATGTATGTACTGTCCTTTCTTCCCCCTCAGAGCTTGTGAACCAGCCGAGTCAGTGGTATCACTTGTGTCCACAAATAATCTCATGCTGGTAATCTTTAAGGCAGCACAGATAAAGGAAAAGAAGGAATTTCATGGCTATTTTGAGGTCATTACACAAGAAAGTAGGTTTTTTCTGTATATTGAAATGTGTTTATTTTATTGTTTCTGTCTAAGATCCCAAAGTGACTGTTATGTTCATGACTATGGACAAATTACTCCTGTACCTTCATATTACTTTTCTTATACATATTTATGTCTCTCCCTCATTCCCTATGTATTACTGAGTGTCTGCTTCCTCTTGAGTAATTTAATCTGTGCAGGTTAGCCACTTCTAAGTGAATCGTGAAGGTAGAAGCCTGAAACCAGCATTGACTGAATTCAGTTGGTCAGGATTGTATTGCTCCAGCAGATGGAGTTGTTATTCCAGGTGTAGCACTGCGCTGGTCTCTTCTGGTTTGGGACTCAGTGATGATGATAAAGGTGGAAGGAGTTCAACACTAAAACCCACTTTCCAGAAACAAAACTTGAGTTGCTTTGTCTGCATTTTCTGTTGATCCTTGCCTCCTCATTAATACCAAGGAGACAGTTATATTTGTGTGTCATAAGCTTAAAGCAATAAAAACCAGAAGTGGTTAGGTCATAATCACTAGTACAAGAAACATCACACTAGTAGCACAAGGGAAAAAATCTAACACAATCCGATGCAAGGAAATTCAAGCTGCTCAGAAAGATGCTGCATACTTTCCATGTTGAGAATAATTAAGCATTAAAATATCATCAGAAAAATATGTGATGAATTCTCCATCATAAGTAACTTTGAATTCAAGGTCGTTGTTTTCATTTGGTTGACTTTGGATGAATTTAATTCAGGGTTGCGTATTCTTTGTTGGGTTTCGTGTGCATGTTTTTGTTTTTACTGCATTATATAAATCCATTGAGCAGCCATAAAAGAAAGTTTTGGGATCTAGGCTGATTATATTATCATGTTGTCCACTTCTAATTGACTGCATTTTAAGACTAGAGATCTTAATGTACCTTTGCAGTGTGGATGTATTGGTGTGCCTCTATTTCCCTAGGATGTGGAAAAGCAGTAGTGACAAAAGAGAGAATTGGCTATGAAGGGAGAATCACAAGTCCCTATTACCCAAGCTATTATCCTCCAAAATGTCTTTGTGTGTGGAACTTCCAGGTAATGTGAATTTCATTCTCTCAGGCGCTGTTGTGTGTTTTGTGTACACAGAGTCTGTAAGTAAAGCAGAAAAAAAATGTGTAGGAAGTAACCTGCATCCTTACAGATGTGGCAGTTTATAGAGAGGTTATAGCTGGATAGTTGGCTGTGCTCAGCATTTTTGTGTTTTGGGGTTTTTTTTCTATTTTTTTTCCTATGCAATTATTCTTAACAAAGAGAACATAGTTCCTAAGCTGCCTTATTATAAAGGCAAAGAGCTGAGATAAGTGTTGATGTTTAGCATCCAGAATTAATTCACATCAGAGAATGTAAGGCTTTACTGGTTTTAACTCCCCTCTTCCCACCCTCAAAAAATGTTGGGAAAAAAGTATGTACAAAAGACTCCTCTAATCTACTTATTACTGCCACTTCTCTGATATTTCTTTTCACTCTATTTTGTTATGATTAATAAATTGATTTTCTGTTTTCTAAGATGATATGTCCCATCAGCACAATTCCACAGACTGTTAGGGTTTTCTTCTTGGTATCCTTTTCCTGCATCCTTTCAGGTGCTTTTCCGAAAGCAAGTTTCTGAAAATTTACATAGGTTTAGAAGAGTTTTGTCATGCCTTGTCTGATGACATTAGTCTTTCCCATAGATACCACTTAAATATCACCTTTGGCTTATGGTTTGCCCTTCATTGTTTTCCTTTCTAAATAATATGACAATCAATACGATGCAGTCCACTATTTACCCAGCTTTCTCTTTATGCTACTCATGTCTGGTTAAGGTCATGGCTGCCCGTGATCAATTGTACCAATCTGAATAAAGTCCAGCTAGACATGACCTACAGCCTCTCCTTTGTACAGAAAGCTAAGGCATTTATTTCTTTGCTAAATATCAGGTCTTCAATTCACCCTGGATTTCTGAGGGAAATGTTTCTAGACACTTAGCATGGGCAATCCCCAAGGCCTATTTCTCAAACAGTTTCATTACCCAATAGTTCAATGATAAAACTTCCTTCATTTCCTGAATCTTGTTTCCTGTAAGAGAGAAGGAGAAAATCCTCCATTTCTGGATTCTTGTCATGAACCAGCCCTTCTTTTTAATTTTTGTAATTAATCAAGCACCATCATGATGCTGACAGGCTTAAAAATAATCTGCAAAATGCTAAAGAATTCTTGTCTGAGCAAGTGCTAGCAGAAGAGTACAATATTGTGGTAAAAATAACTTCTAGCATTACAAAGGTGACACGGGTATTCAGTGCAGTATCTTAGCTAACAAACTGGTGGGGCTCTGTGTCCCTACACAAGTAAATTTGGATGTGTTTGAGTACTTTGATCTTGATACAAAACCTGCTTTTTATAGCTAGTGTCTTTTTGAAGATGAAAGGACTGTTGGCTAGAGAGGGATAAAGCTGGCAGCTGTGGTGGGGCTTTGCCAACCTTTCCTTTAACTCAAGACTGAATGGCTGGCACGTGTCTCAAGTGCTGGCTGTTGAGCTGGTAAAGTTCGCACGGCTCCCAGAGCATGACATTGCCAAGCACCCTACTTGCCTAGCTAAGTCTGTAGACTTTTGTATGCTACAACCACAAAAGAAAAAAGAAGACTCTTTGTACTGTCTTTCTTGCTCACAACAGACTCCACAGAAGAGCCTTGGTATAGCTCTGAAGTTTCATAACTATACTATCAGTGAGAAGAATATTAAAGGTTGTGAGCGAGGATGGTGGAAAATTAATGAACACATGTAAGTACTTCTGCATGGGTTAGTAAACCAACACATTGCCAAAATAAACCTTTCCATCACTACTACAGCACGCACATAAAGTTTCCACAGAGGCAAAGGTACTTCAATGGTGTATTTTACTATTATTTCACTTTGGCTGGTGATGTAACTGAATCTTTGCAAAATATATATATATATATATATATAAATCTACTGAAAAGTCTCAGAAAGATGGAAACAGGAGCCTTTGGTACCTTCTGGAGAGGAAGAAATGGGAAGAATTGGGTGAAGGTGGATGTCCTGTGAACCCTAAAATAATTGTGGGTTTTCTGGGATGATTGAACTAGGTCTGGTAGAACTCTTTAAAATGTAACTTAATTCTGTGACTGCTCATGAAAGCACTGAACCTAACTAGCTGCTCAGGGAAAGCTCTTACAGTTAAATTATTGGGAATTGAAGAGTAACTGCTCTGTGTTACAGTTTCTGGCTCTTGAAAAAGAAACTTCACAGATTGGCTGCCAAGGTACTACTGTATTACTTATGTGATTTTTATTAAAATGTTACTGCTCATCCCATGCATGTTGTCCAGCCATATTTTTCCTCAGTGTAAATCATATTTCAATCATTGGATGATAAAGCAAGTTTAGATTTAGAATGTTGGATTTTTTCTTTTTTTTTTCTTTAAAAAAAACCCCAAACTTTGTTCAAATGTAAACCTTAATAAGATCAGACTTGAAACTGAATGCTTAGTTTCAGCAGTGAGCTCAGAAAAAGACAGTCAGGCCTTTCAGAGTGTAACTGAAAGAATTACAGAGAGGAGAAAAAACTTTCTCTTTTTTGAAACCATGTTGTACATCTCTAGAGAAAATTCGGTTTGTCTGCAGCTCCTAAAATTGTGCCTTAATGGGAATTGGTTGCTGAACTAGATGGGCACATAAAACACCAGTCAAAACAGACAACAATTGGTGTTGTTTATTTGTTTGGTTTTTATTTAATGTTCTTTTTATGACACAGTTGGAAAGATTGGAGATATTAGGGTTGACTGAGATAATAATCAAAGGCAAAATCTGGAAGAACAAGAGAAAACAAAAACAATGACAGATTCATATTGTAAGAATTATCTGTATGAAAGAGTGGCTTTTAAATTAGCCTAACAATTATGTATTTCACCAAATCAAATATCAGAGTATGACCCTTAGAAAGGTGTTCAGGGTTACTTTTGAAGTACTGGCCAAAAACGCATGCTCCTGATTTCTGTGGCAAGTTGCTAATTTTGTAAGTAGACCCAGACAATTCTTCCTTTAAAAGTGGAAGTAAGCCACTGAAAATAAGGGTTTTGAACCATTAGGAATTTCTGTTCTACGTCTACTTTCCATGGGAAAAAAAAATAAAAATATTTAAAGCATGAAATATTTTGATACTTGATTTCTGCCCCTCCTCACAAATTTTGATGGTTAACTAAATGGGAATGGGACACCCCACATTTTCAGTCTCCTACAATTGCAGATAAGGTTTCTTCATACCTCTAGGGAAAACTTTATCTAACCAGAGAGACTGAACGCAACCACGGAGTTCTTCCTTGTCTTTCTTCCAGTGCACATGCAAATGCTCCTCTGCCTAGTTAGAGGAGCAACAGCTGACAAACTGCTTTTGCTGAGCGTGTCATAGGCAGAAATACCTCAGAGCTTCTGTGAGCAGACCACTAAAGGTTTGTGTGAACATAGAGGCTGCCTGTGTTTTATTTTTCTTAAAGTCATTGTCTTTTAGAGCCATTTTTTTAAAGTCATTGTCACCACAGACTTTCCACTGTCTCTGCTATAGGATTGATGTATCTACTATTCCCTTAAAAAGGTGTTCCACTCCTTCCTTCAACATATGGGACAGGATCTTTTTATTTAGTTTCTCTCTGTAGCAATGGCACAGAGTTACAGATAGTGTGCCTTGCAACCCACCTTTGCCCTGGACCTGGAGAAATGGCTAGTAAAACACCAGTTAAAAAGCTTCCAAGGTTCTGTAGATCTGTCTTACAAATCATACAAGCATATCACATTTCTCACTGTGTACAGAAGAAAGCTTCCTTGACGTAGCTGTCTCAGCTTTTCCACAGATGGGCAGGAGTTTCCTTTACTTCTGGTGAGATGAGGTTGCTTTATGTAGCCGAGAAGTGGTCAGTGCAGCCTACAGGGCATTTTTTTTTAATGGTGCTAAGGTTTGCTGGAGGGAAGTTTTCTAAGTAATTGACAGGAGGAGAAATGTAACAGAATGTCTGTGGGCTAATTGAGGGGAGTCAGATGGTTGGGTAGTGTTTTGCTATGCACTTTGGCAGGCTGTTTTAGGTTGGGATCATTGATAACAGACACTAAGGTAAGAGAGAATAAGACTTACAGTCTTCACCCTTAGCCTTAGTTGTTGTTGGTTTTGTTTGTTTTGTTGTTTTTGTTTTGTTTTGGTTTTGGTTTGTTTGTTTTGTGTTTCTTTTTGTTTATTTTTTAAATAGTTAAATTTACTATAGTGGAAAGTTGTAAAATTAACTCTTTTTAGCATTTGTTTTCAGGATGTAAGAGATGTCTTTTAAAGATTGTTTTATCAATTTGTTTTTCACATTGCTGGAACAGAAAGAATCTCCTAGATCTTTTAAAAGGGTGTTTCATTTTCAAAGGGTGAAAAAAACCACATATGGAAACACAGAAATAAGCACGTTTATTCCCTATGGCATGGTTCAGTGGGATGTGTGGGACACCCAGGCAACATCTATCCAGATGGAAATCACTGACCTCTTTCCCTGCATTCATTGACGTGAAGAGTGATGCTGGAGCAGTTCCCGGCATTGCTAAAATAAACAAGGGAAATATTTACCTCTAATAATAGTCCACTACTCCATTTAACAATGCAATAACCCATTTTAGTGTTCTTTGTGTTCATTTTAACTGCAGTGTGTGACTGTGCACTGCTGTCAAGCAAGTATGTGTGCCAAGTGTGCTAAAAATCAATACAGCTGCTTCTGCTCTTAAATCTGTAAGTCTTCTGGTTTGGGGGTGTTTTAGTGGAACAGAGGAGAGGTTCTTCTACTTCTAGAACAACCTGTACTGCCAGCGTTCGCTGGTTTACAGTATCCAATATTTCAAGCATGATCCAGAACCCTCTCCCTGTTTGTTTGTTTTTGGGTTTTTTTTTAGATTTTGTAGGGTGTGGGTTTTGGTTGTGGTTTTTGTTGTGGTTTGTTTGCTTGTCCATGTCCCCCACCTCTCCCCCCCAGCTAGAGTAGGATCTAAATGCCAGTTGCAACATCTTTGGCATCTTTGATGAAAGAGGCAATAGAAATGGATTGGCAAAGGATGGATTAAATATATGCAGGCATCAGGGAGCATTTAGGTTTCTCTGAGTTAAGTGGCACCTAGGCAGAAGTCCAAGGAAGCTTTTTGCCAAAATGGCACCTTAGATCTGCACCCAAGGGATTTTGTTTTTGTTCATCTAGACTAGTAAATTGATTTTCAAAGGTAAAATTTCAGAATGTTAATGGTGAATAAAGGCTGGGAAACTATTTAGAAATATTTTCATTTTTCCCAAAATATTTCCCTCTCTGCCTCCAAAGCAGTTGGTTTAATTTTATCCCAGTGCCATTGTGCACCCTTCTTTAAGGGCAATTTTCAAAATTGGAGCAGCTAAATTTGTTCTCCATTGTGCTGACATTTCCCCTCCCACTCAAACTTTAAGTCTTCCCAAAACCACAAATCTTTTGAAAACAGATACCAGAAGTAGTGACAAAAGCACCTATGTTTCTCTTGACAAATTTCTTCCTTACATCTCTGTTCTTCTAGAATTCCTTGCAAAAGATTCTTCTGGAATGTGTGTGGTCATGAAGGATTATGACTGGCATTTTGGGGAATTTGGCTACTCTTTCAGATTTTGGTTCTTAATTGAACTATGGAAGGTGACTCTATTGCTGAATTTCAGTGATGTTGAAATGTAAATTGTATGTAAGGCAATTTTGATGTGAAATTTGCTCTAGAACACTTCTGTACACTTCTAGGTACTGCGGTTACTATGTTGATCACCAAACAGTCTTCCACATTGCAAGTTCTGCTGTCAGCATCGAGCTTCAGTGCAGTTCAGAGGTCTCAGAGAAGCCACTGCTGGTGGAGTATGGCAGCTATAATATCAGCCAGCGTAAGATGGATTTTATCTTTTTCAACCTATTGTTGCACTTCAGACCCATGAAGCAGTATTTTTCAGGCACAGTAGAACGTACTTAGTTTTACTCGGGAAATTCTCTGGTAGCCTTTTGTTTTATTTTCTTTTCTAATTTTACTAAAGCAGGTGACTAGCAAACTAAGCCTTTTCTAGCTCATCAAGTCTACACAGCTAAGGCTTGTAGGAATGTTTCTATTACCACAAACAATTCCAGCTAGCAAAGAGAGTACCAAATGAACAACTGCTTATTCCTATGTTCCATCAATTTTCATTATTTTGCGTGCCAGGAGAAATATGAGCTGAAAATCCTATTAAAAAAAATTGATAAAACAAAGCATTGATATGTTTATCAAAGCTTTTTTGAGACCATCTACTGGCTGTGAGTTTTTTTTCACATTCTGAAGCAGACAAACCGCTGGCTGATTTGTTCCAGTCCTAGGGTAGTACCTGCCATACATCTTGAGGTAACCACTGAATTGGAAATTTAGAGATGTTTTCACTCTTTTTTTAAAATTCTAGTTTTCAACTAAATCCCAGAGTTAACAATCTGAACATAAGTGCTGGCAATGTACACAGACTATTAAACTTATATTAGCTTATCATTCCTCAGAGCAGCTTATTTACTGTCATTTGAAATGAGCTGGCAATATTTGGGAAAAGGAAACTTGTAAGTTGTTGGTTGGTGTGTTGTTTTTGTTGGTTTTGGTTTTTTGTTTGTTTTTTGCTTTTTTCTTTACCTCCAGCATGTCCACCTGGACATTTCAAGTGTTCTACTGGCTTGTGCATCCAGCAGATGCAGCGCTGTGATGGGATAAACAACTGCTTTGATGAAAGCGATGAACTCTTTTGTGGTTTGTATTCACTCACTAGAGATCTTGACTAGAAAACCCAATGAATGAATTCTCTAGTCTTAGAAAGCAGCTGAAACAAGGTGAAATATTGGGGAGGGGGGGGGAGAAAAGGTGCTTTCAGCTTCCTTTGTCTGTCCAGGTACAGACTATCAGTCACTCTCTTCAGTGCTTAATTGGTAGTTAACTATCAAGGGACAAAACTAAGAATGAAGATGGTATGGAACTGGAAGGCATGAGGAAGAAAGTGTGAAAAGCCAGCCATAACAAGCTATATTTTAGGTTTTCTTCATGTGATAAATGTTAGTAATGATAAAGTTTTGTTCTATTGTGAGATGAGTTGGTTGGTTGTTTTTTTTTTGTGGGGGAATGAGAAATTGGGGTGCATAGAGTTAGATGAGACTGATAGTAAATGTCCATGGTGAGACAGAGTTAGAACTTGTGCCACTGTGAGGAATGTGTGAAATGGGATAGGTCACTCAACTCCTTTGTGCTTTATTTTCTCCACACATAATGTGGTCCTCACACTCATCCTGGTAGTGTGCTGTGAAGGTGTGAAAGTGGTACCTGGGCATAGTCAGAAGGGTAGTGTTAGCACTATAAGCACACTTCTGTAGCTAATTTGACTTCTGTTTTTAAAGTTGTCCCTGAATGGAACTGTAGCTCCAGCTTCGCAATACAGGATAACCTGCTTGCCTGCAATGGAGTAAGTGATTGTGAGAATGGAAAAGATGAGCAGAATTGCACCCACAGTAAGGCTACTCTCTTGATTAGGTTTTTTTCCTCTCTTTTTATCATCTATCCAATCCTAGCTTGAATACTGGATATCATACTGAGAGAGATAAGAGGCACTATCAAATCTAACTCAGGCTATATAATTCTGTATGTTTTTTTGATATGCTAAAAACAGGCCAGTACTGATTTTTAAACTGTTAAGTATTAACAGTTAAGAATTTAAACTGTTAAGAATTAAGTATCTTAATGTAGGATCGGGATCTAGGGATTTAATGCTTGAATCTCAGATTTTTATCTTGCCCAAAAAGGGCAAGAGGGGAGACCCAGGTGACTACAGACTGGTCAGCCTCACCTGAATCCCTGGAAAGGTGATGGAGCAGCTCATTCTGGAGGCCATCTCTAACCACATGGAAGAGAAGAAGGTTATCAGGAGTAGCCAACATGGATTTACTGAAGGGAAATCCTGCTTGACTAATCTGATATCATTCTATGAAGCCATGACCAAATGGGTAGATGAAGAGAGAGTAGTGGATGTCATTTACCTTGACTTTATTAAGGCTTTTGATACTGTCTCCCATAACATCCTCATAGAAAAACTGAAGAAATGTGGCATAGACAGTTGGTTTATGGTGGACTGAAAATTGGCTGAACAGAGCTCAGAGAGTCGTGATCAGTGGCGCAGAGTCAAGCTGAAGACCCATGGACAGTGGTGTTCCCCAGGGATCAGTACTGGGTCCAGTCCTGTTCAACGACCTGGACAAGGGTGTAGAGTGTACCCTCAGCAGGTTTACTGCTGATATGAAACTGGGAGGGGTGGGTGATAAACAGGAAGTCTTTGCTGCTATCCAGTGAGATCTGGGCAGGCTGAAGAGCTGTGTAAAGGTGAACCTCATGAGGTTCAACAGAGACAAGTGTAGAGTCCTGTATCTGGGGATGAATAACACCAGGCACTGGTACAGGTTAGGGGTCACCCTGCTGGAAAGCAGCACCACGGAGAAAGACCTTGGAGTCCTGATGGATAGAAAATTATCTATGGGACAGCGATGTGCCCCTGGGGTGCATTAAGGAAACTGTGTCCAGCATGTGTAGGAAGGTTCTCTGCCCTAGTTAGACCCCACCTGGAATACTGTGCCCAGTTTTGGGATCCCGAGTTTGAGAGACAGGGATCTACTGGAAAGAGTACAGCAGAGAGCTACAAGGATGATTAAGGGACTTGATCATCTCCCCTATGAAAAGGACTGAAGGAAGTGGGGCTGTTTAGTCTTGAGAGGAGAAGACTGAGAGGGGACTTTATTTACGTCTATAAATATCTGAAGGGTGGGCATCAAAGGGAAGGGGCCAATCTCTTTTCTGTAGTGTCCAGAAATAGGAAGAGGAACAATGGGAATAAACTTGAGCATAGAAGGTTCCACCTCAACATAAGGAGGAACTTCTTTACTGTGAGGGTGACAGAGCACTGGAACAGGCTGCCCAGAGAGGTTGTGGAGTCTCCTTGTCTAGAGACTTTCAAAACCCGTCTGGATATGTTCCTGTGCAACATTCCCTAGGTGATACTGCTTTGGCAAGGGGGATGGACTTGATGATCTCTAGAGGTCCCTTCCAACCCTTACCATTCTATGATTCTATGGTTCTACAATCTCTTTGAAGTATAATCTGTACAAATTATTTCCTGGATCTGTTTTACCATCTGTAAAATAAATACAAAAATGATAGTTTCTCTGGAGCAGTTCTCAGGTTTGTAATGTTAATACGTTTAAAATGCTATGGAAGCTATAAATTTAACATTAGACACATGAAGGTTTTGAGTTAGACATTTCTTTAATGTTTTAGAATAGATGACACCATGACATATGAAAGGGAGAAATGAGAAGTGCTGCAAGTAACTTTTTGAAAGAAATGTAATGTTTTTTTGACCTGTGTGACTAGACAGTCTGTGTAAATGTTTACAGGATACTTCTATGTGTTGACAAGAGAAATAGATTGAGTTTGAGTGGCCTCATTTATTGCGAGCCACAGGGATACAGAAAAATGCCAAAGTTGAGGTTGCAGTTTAACTGAATAGAATTAGTAAGACTGTTTTCACTGGGATGTTTCATTTTGTATTTAATACTGAAACATCAAGAAGGGCTTCTTTCCAGAGTACTGGGCATTTTCTCTTTATAGCCTAACACTTATTCTACAGCTAAGTTTTGCAATTATGTGCATGTTAATATGTGTTCTGGGCAGGGATGGGAGGAAATCTTTCTTCAGACTCAGCCAAGCTGATGCAAGCCTTAGTATAAATGCAGTTCTACTTAGTTTATTCTAATTAAAGATTGGTTTAAGCCATCCCAGCCAAAGTGCTCTTTTGCTATGTTCCATCCGATCTTATTAATACATGTGTGAATCTTTTATCTGCCCAGACATGTCTTCACATGTTAAGCTGAACCAATGGTCCTTTTTAATTTTTTTTTTTCCTCCTCACAACTATTTCAGGTATTCCTTGCACCAACCACACATTTAAGTGCAGGAATAACATTTGCATCAGGAAACAAAAGGCAAAATGTGATGGGACTGTGGACTGTATTGATGGAAGTGATGAAAGCAGCTGCAGTAAGTACCTCTCAAATGTTCATCTTTTTTTAACTTTGAGCTTTTAAAACAATAAAGCTCTTTATTTCTTACTCTTTTGGTACAACACATGCAGCAGGCATTGAGTTTTAGTTGCATACTCAGTGATGCTGGGGTAATGATCTGCTACTATTTTACTTCAGGTCTGGTTTTCAGAATTTCCAAAGTTTTTGTGGGGGATGTGAGCTTACTGTTATGGAGTCTTAATGGTCTCTAATGCTTATTGTAGCTATGTCACGAGTGGGGAAGCAGGCTCAATTGCAGACTGAACTTGGCCAGCTGGTAAAGGCAGCATTTTTGTTGCCTGCAACTGTGTCAAGTACTTTTGTTGGAGTCAGACTGTATTTGGATTTCAGATGTTACACAACAGCAATGCGACAAAAACCTCAAACTTTTTCACTTCTTTATCTCTTCTGGATGGTGAAGACCACAACATTTCATAGTATCAAGCTAGCTTCTAGTCTCGAATTTTCCCGAAGTAACCACTGTACAAGCTTTTCAATTCATTTTGCTGTAAAGTGATTCATTACTGTAGTAGCAATAAAACTGGAGTTAAGATTAATTGCTTAAATTGAACATTCTCAGGAATTTTGTCTGGCCCTCAGCTGTTTCTGGCATGATACCTATATGTCAAATCTGCCAGCACATGTCTTGCACCCGGTAGGACATACTAAAGGACTAGCTATGTGCCTACTTGTGTTTGAAAACATTAGTGCTGCTTTTGGCTCTGAAGCTGAGTACTGGAAAGTGCCAGAACCATTAACACCTGTGTGCGGGAGTGCAGGACTAAAACTCCTGAGCAGAGGCTTTATGCACATACACATAGGGATGGGCATGATGCCCTACAGAGAGGTCTTTCTTCCTTACTCTTCCAGTTACAGCATGCAGATTTTTTTGTTCTGAGATATTCACCTGTGAGTTAGTAATGCACATATTCAGGCTTTAAGTTGTTTCCATGTGAATTAAGGATTGCACCACCTGGTTTCTTAAATAAGAAGTGACCAGACTCCACATATGTGGCTGCTAGTATAAACATTTTTTTTTTCTACCATTTCTGCTGTTTTGACAAGAAATAAGTGTCCTGATGCTGCTGCACTTCCTTCCTTCCTGAACGACTCCTTTCAGTTCGTGGCTGACAGGATGAAACAGAGATGAGGGATTGTCATTTTTTAAAAAATATTTTT
>JANHFX010027831.1:89298-105212 GCA_027560015.1 Chloroceryle amazona
GTGAGAGTGACAGAGCCTGGAACAGGCTGCCCAGGGAGGTTGTGGAGTCTCCTTCTCTTAGAGACTCTCAGTACCCATCTGGGTCTGTTCCTGTGTGGCCTGCCCTAGATGTTCCTGTGCTGGCAGGAGCTGCAAGGACCTCCAGAGGTCCCTTCCAACCCCTGCCATTCTATGAAATCTCTTATTTGACCTACTGGAACATGTAGCAGCACAAATATAGCATGAACTTCAGATACAGTTTTCTGTGCTGACTGCAGGAAGGCTTTATCTGGCACAGTCTGGCTCAAGCTGGGTCTAAAAAGATTTCTATACATGTTTAAAATAGCACCTTTTTTGTTGTTGTTCTTTGAAAAAATGCTTATGTGCTTAATAAAAAATCCAGTATTTTCTATCTGATAATTAAAACAGGATTTAGCATCCTAGAAGCACAAGCCTTTTCATTTTGTGGATGTGTGTGTGTCAGGATATTTATCCTTGGATTTTTAGGCACCATTGCCTGGCTACAAGCTCTTATTAAAAATCCTCATAATACAAATTCAAGAGAAGTCTCCAGGGTCCAGTAAATGTGATAAAGACTGGTTAGAGATTGATGGGGTCAGGTGAGTACGCTATTTTCTGACATACTAATTTACATTTTGATGTTTTGAAGAATATACTGAAGAAAAAAAGTCTCACCACTCCAGTGAAGAAAGATGCATGTCAACAAAATTTGACATGCTCCCACTGAATTTCAGCAGAAGAATGTTCTCAGTCCTGCATTAGTACTAAACATTTGTCATCACATTAATTAATCCTGCTTTTTGTACACAGGCATTTCTGTTATGCGTCTACTTACTTTGCCGTTCCCCTTACGAGCACTGACATCAAAAACTACAGGATTTTATGCAGCTGCCAGCTGAACTGTAAATTCCTGGCAAAGGTCTTGACATGGCTGAAGAGCCTGCATCATTTGAAGTTTCAGTTTCTATACTACTTAACCTTCAGTGTTTGTAATTTTTTTTCCGTAAATAAGACAAGTTGTGATGTGAGTGCTTAAAGGAAACAAATAAATGCCCCCACCCCCAGACTTCCCCTACCCTCTAAAAAAAAAAATAACCCAACCCTAAACTAAACCCCAAAAAATAGTATTGAGTAGTTTTTCTCTTGGAAGGGGAGTGTATTGAAGCTGTTGGATTTGCCTGTATGATTCCATTCTTGGATATGTAGCCTTTGAATTTGCAAATCTGAAATCAGGTATGCTTAGAAGCAGTTTGTGTTTACAAGGTAGATTCTGACATTGATCATTTTGCTGTATTTTGTTTCAAAGTCTGTTAGTGCACAGAAGTTGTGGAGCGGAAGGCACTAGTAAATAGGCTTTCTAATGCTGCTAATGAGCTGGTTCAACACTAAAAAATAGCTGATCTTTATTGTGGTGCTCTAATGTTTTTTGGCATTTGTACCTTTCAGTAAAAGGAGAGGTAACTGGATGGTAATGGTCAGTTTGGTTAGAAGTCAACTATTCTCACTTTTGCCTTGCTAGATACTGTAAAGCTCTGTCAGAAAACAGACTGAGAGAGTATGGCTATTCTGTCACCGTCAACTTCCATTCCGATGAACTGGTCACTCACAGAGGATTTTATATTGAATACAAAGCCTTCAGACACACAGACCGTAAGTGAATAAGCACATACTTAGAGTGTTGAGGAAAAACTATCAAGAAACCATGCTTGAAAGACCAACCACATACAAATTGACCTGGCTTTTTTTTTTTCCCTTAACCTAACTGCAAGAGACAAATGTTTAAAATGTTATGTACTTAATTGAACCAATACACGTATTTACTTGTGATGTTTCTTAGAAAAAAATACATCTGCAAAATATGCTTTGTACCTGCCTTCTCTTTCCTTTACCCAATTTAATGTCTAGGTATCTAACATTCTCTGTGGCTTGAAGAAACACATTCAATTTGTGAACTCTGCATATCCTGAGCTCGCCTGACTGAGCATAGTTCTGTTTGTTCCTGTACACTTAGAAATGTTTATGTATTAAGATCTATGGTACAGATTATTGCTTCATGCCTTTCGTTAGAAATAAGTGGTAGACTTTGTGGTCAGTTGTTCTGTAGAACTTAGATATTTTCAGAGACATCATCTTTTTCTACTAGTGTTTCCTAACAAATACAGTTATGCTATGTCCTGTGGTTACTCTGGTTACTGCCTCAAAAATGGTTCAGAGACAAGTCACAGCCTAAAAGTACTTTTTTTTAACATAGAAAATCTCAAGTCTCTATTGTATATACGGGTCTTTACTTTGGGTGTGCTCTGCTCCATTTCTAGCACTGCGCCAGCAAGCAGATGGCTCAAAGTCATGGAAACAGTCCTTAATCACAGTCATAAGGATCTGTACTGTGACTCACCAGGAGGGGTAGGTTAGCTGTGATGTGTCACTATCAAGTCAATACAGTGCTAGCATTTGTGAGGGCTGAGAGCAGAATGTATTGAAAGCAGTGGTCTTCCACAGCAGCCTTGCCTGTAGCAATAGTAAGAGAGAGGGGGGAAGAAAAAAAAAGAAAAGGGGGGGAAATGGGGGTGGAGGAGAAGCCAGCCATTAGCTGGAAATCTTCAGCAGAAGAGATCATGGAGAAGGTCCTGCTTTGAGCTAGTGCTGGCTGCGTAGTGTGTGCTTTCCTCCCACTGACATCACATGCAAGGCAGTGATGACACCAGAATGAAACTGATTAAATAAGTGTGGGACAAATGTGTTTGGTCCTTCAATCTGATTTAGCTGTTAATTTGCCTGTGGTGCTAGAGGGATAAAAGCAGACGTTGAGTTGACCTGGGCTCCCCCTAAAATGTCTGAAAAAGTGGAGGAGAACAAACAGTTTTATTTGTTGCAAGGAAACACCTTAGCAATGATACTAGTTTTTAGTTTAAGGGAAAGAGATTCTTGATGAAAGGCTGTTTCATAATGAAATTACTAAATTTCAAAAGTGTTTGATAAAGCACATCAGATAGGAAGTTGGAATGTAGTTACACAGAGATTAATTTCTACCATATTTTAATGTCAGAAAATTTGTATTTCTAATACTAAAGAGAATAGCTAGTTTTGACTATGTCTCTTTGTTGGTTGGTTGTTTTGTGGTGGTGGTGGTGGTGGTGGTTGTTGTTGTTGTTTTTACCTCTTCTCAGATGCTCCTGTGTAAAATACTTTACCTTAACAAATTGAAGAGGTGTTCGCTATTGGTAGTAATTGTATATCTGTGCTGAATCACTTCCAACCCTTAGAGTGAGGGAGTGAATGTGAATTTCATTTTCTAAGTCCACTTAAGTGAATATTTAATTCAGACTACTTGATATAAACCTTTGGCAGATATGCCAAGTAATATACCATTTCCCTTTTTATTATTTTATAAATGATACTAGCATTGGTTTTTAATAGCCATTTTAACATTTCTTCATATGTGTTAATGTATTTAGACTTTAAAAGTATGTCTAGTGCCATTAATTTCTTATTTCTCTAACTTAGATGTGCAGATAGAACATGCATTCCTTCAAACATTGTCTGAAGGCTGGGAAGGCTGCTCAGATAATGGCGATGAATTAGTGGTAGGGAAATTATTTTTTGTTTGTGTTCTTCTGGAAACAGTTAATTCCAGGAACTTTAGATACTGGCTCTAATTAACCCTAAAATATTGGCAGCTATCTTTAGGATCACATGAAGGATGTGGCTGAAGATCTAAAGTCTGGAGAAGAGGACTCTCTTTTTTAAAGAGTGGGAAAACAGAAAAAAATGAGAAGGGAATTTTACACCAATCTTTACAAGTTATGCTTAAAAAAAAATATGAATAGTGAAAAATGTATTAAACAGCATCAAGTTTTAAATTTTGCTGTTAAATATCCTCTCTGTTGTGAGAGGATAGAGGAAAAGTTGTACTTTGACACAGTCCTGTGTCCCAAACTTACAGTAAGTGAGGGAAACATGGTGAGAAAAAAAAGTAGAAAAATGTTTCCAGAGAATGCTTGCCAGTGACTCATCACCAAAATGGAAAAACATTTTTGGTGTCATTCTGCAAGTGTCTGTTATGGGGTATCTCATAATTTTTGTTACTGATGGATTAGAGAAGATGCTTATGAAATAGGAAAAGTGTCACAAAATGGAAAGAGGGATGCACTTATAAATGATGCTGACAAGCTGGAGAATGTATATGGAGAAAATTCTATCCCATTCAATAAAGACAAGATCTGAACATAGGTAATCAAATACACATGTGGATTGCCTAAGTGCTTTTCTGTTGAAAAACTGGTGTGGGGAAGGGTGTGAGTGATTCAAAAGCCGACTTGAAAGTTGCAAAGTCATAAATTTTTGTCTGTGTGTTTTGTGTTTGTTGGGTGATTAATTGTTTTCCTTTCTAAAGTAAGACAGGAGTTTGAAAGGATCTTTGCAGTCACCAGTGGGAAGGCTTCAGCTAGAGTACTGTATCCAAATTGGGCATTGCACATATAAGACAATAGGAAATGATGAAGAGGTGCCATAAATGGTGACAAGAAGGTAATCTTGTCAGAAATTAATAAGTCAGAGAGAACAGCACAAACAAGCTCAGTAATGCAACAGTTCTCTCTGTCACTGGAGGCTATCAAAACCAAGGCAGACTAAGGTCTGGAAGAGGTGGCTGAGTCGCATCAACATCACCCCTGGTAGGGAGTGTAGCATGTGGCTGATAGACAGCTATTTGGATTATAAAACATTTACAGACTTTTCTTCTTCAGGTTGTATTCCAGAACATTTGAACTGTGGTGATAGGAAATGTCAACAACCGTATAAAACTTGTAAAGATGATGATAGCTGTGGGGAGGACAGTGATGAAAACAATTGCTGTAAGTATGTATTTTTAGCTATCTTCCAAAAGATGGTGGAAGGCAGAAGCAGGAGTATGCTAATTTTAATGGATAAATTTAGTATTTCTATATATTTGGGTTTTCTTAGTGAAAAGTAAAAGTTTCATAATAACAAAACAAAAACATGCAGAGTATAACTGGTTCTAGGGAGAGTCTAGACAAGAAATTATTGAACCAAAATCTATAATAATTGTGATTTTTAGTTAGATGGCTAACAACAGCTTGCTGCTGATCCTGTTAAAGAACATTTTTTCCCCAACTGCTGCCAGATCAGTACTAAATAATATAAGGGAGAGAAACATAATAACTTTGTGGCTTTTGCTCTTTGCCACATGAGTGGTCTCTTTATTGCAGATCCACCATGGTTATTGGCATTGTTGGTACTACTAATATCTCCCTAATGACTTGATGCATTTTACCTCTATAATTTTTGCCTTGTTTTGAAGCTTAGGTCCTTGAGGTAACCAGGAATATGTCCTTGCTTGTCAAAGAAAAAAAAAAAAAGATACTTTCCACTCTTTAGGGGTCACTGTAAACAACTGATAAGAATGATAGTAATGGAAACCTATTGCTGAGAACAATTGGGATTTCTACATAGTGAACTGTGATAGTCCTTAGCCAAAAAATTATTAGAGGAAGGTTTTTCCAAAATTGTCTTAACTTTCCCTTAAGAAACCAAAAAGGTTGACTACCAGATGATATCTTCTGGGAAGATTTATAATTTGTAATGCCAGTAGCACTAGTGAAGGTAAAACAACAGGTCTGAGAACTCTATCTTGCTCAGTTTAGAGTTAAGTAAAATGGGAGTGAGGACAGATGGAAGCTCTTCTGTATTCTTCCTCATAGACAATGAAGACAGAAACTAGTGTGATCATTAGTCAGAGTGGAACATTCCCCCTGTCCCCTCTCCATAGAGGGACCAGTTTATAGCAGTGCAGACTATGATGTATAGATTTGACCAACTTTCACCAAATAGGCTGGACATGCAAGCTCTCTTAATCATTTCAAACTACATCTCCAAACGTGTGACACCATCTTCTCTCTCTTATTTCAGCCTACAAAAGTTGCCCCCCTTATGCCTACAAATGCCTCAATGGAAATTGCTTGCTGAAACCAAATCCCGAATGTGATGGGAAAAAAGACTGTGCAGATGGATCTGATGAAATGAACTGTGGTGTGGTAACATTTATGTAATAATTAGTATCAGAACTAATTAGAATTAATTCCCTTAGACTTGGAAAATTGAGTCAGGAATTTGTGCTATGGTCAAGCATTATTGGATTAAGAATTGACTAAATCAGATATGAATTTTTTAAAAATTAATCTCCTGGTAACTTCCGTATGAAAATGTCTGTCTTGAATATTGCACTGTTTCATTTTAAATCCACTGATCCATTCTGTCTATGATGCCTTGTTTCAAGCAATACGTGCTTCCAGGATAAGGTGGTAGATCTTGGTGCTTGTCTGAGCTGAGTGAAATGCAGTCAAGGAGTTGTGTATTTAAGAAGGGAAAGGATAGGAAATTTTATTCAAGTGAAAACAGCTTATAATTATGCTTAAATGTCTTTTTTTTTGAGTTACCAGCCTCTTTAGAAAGCTTAGGCAGTGATTGGTTTATTCCTGACCTGCCCATTGAGTGAAAATAGGCAAGTACCCTTACCTTGTTACCAGTTGCACATTAAGAAAATATTTTTTTTCCAACAACTTTGAGGTCTGTGGATAAAAGTTTATGTACGAAGCATAACAAAGTGAAAGTGCTTTGTGGTTTTTATTACTATTTTATTCAATTTTTTTTGTTAGCTTGTGGAAGACACCAGCTTAGAAAACCCAGAATTGTTGGAGGTGAAGATGCAAGATCTGGAAAGTGGCCTTGGCAAGCAAGCTTACAGATGGGAGCACAAGGCCACGTATGTGGTGCTTCTGTTATTTCCAATAGGTGGCTTGTATCTGCTGCCCATTGTTTCCTGGATTCTAATTCTGTGAGGTAAGAATGTTATACTATTATGGGGTATTAATAACCTTACAGTGTTGGTTTCAAAAGACTGCAGTATCTATTCCTTGACTAGGTAAGTTGATTCAGGGTATAAAACTCTGTGCCACGCTATCATTACATGGACCCTCAATATTGTAGTCTTCTGGAACCAAAAGCCCTAAGTATGTGAAGTGAATATTTTGCCTCTATTTCCTGTGAATCCTGCATGATAAAATACACTATTTTGTTAGATATAGGGTAAACACCTTTTTATTTTTTTATTTTATTTTTTTTTTAGAAAGCAGGGATTTTATGATTAGGAGTTATGGCCTTTCCTCCCAAGAAAAGGATTATTTATTTGTAAGTGGAGGATAAAACTAACCAATGTTCAGTTTAGGTAGTGCAAATTGAAAGGACACATCCCCTACATAGAGTTTAATAATATGCTTTTCTGACTTCTGAAGCATGGTGCATTGCAAGGAATTGGATTTATAGCTCCAGCAAAGTATTCTTTTTAAAACAGTAAGGAAAAATATTACTTAATGTTTTAGGAGGCAGAGATTATACTGCATCTGTCTTCCTAAGTGGTGCTCTACTCCGTTCACTTTGGTTTTGATGAATTTCATCAAATACTGAAAGGTAGGTTAATACAGTGTCAGTTCACTTCATTTTTCTTTCCAATGGGACATTCTAAAAACATTCTCTTTACAGATACTCCGTTCCTTCGGGATGGAGAGCGTACATGGGCTTACATACTGTTAATGAAAAGAGCAATCATATAGCTATGAGGTCAATCAAAAGGATTATTGTCCACCCATGGTATGACCAATCTATCTCAGACTATGACATCGCCTTGTTGGAAATGATGACACCTGTATTCTTCAGTGAGCTGGTACAGCCCATTTGTTTACCCAGCAGCTCTAGAGCATTTGTTTATGGAACTGTCTGCTATGTAACTGGCTGGGGAGCCATAAAAGAAAATAGTATGTTAATTTCCTGGATATACTACTTGCAAATGTGGATTAATTTTAAACGCTAACAATTAAATATTGATAGTAGTAAGGAAGAATATCTGTGGTTTACCTAGTAGCTCTATAAAAAGTTAAAAAATGTCCCCTTAGCTGCAGTCTCTGAATTCTGAATGTTTGCTTAGGTGGCATGTCACAACAGTATGAGTACTCAGGTGTCACAGACTATCAAGCAGCAAATGACCATAGGGTTACAAAAATGTGCCTGTTTTCATGGTCATGGCTCCTTTAATCTGGAGATTAGCGCATAATAAAACTTGCATGTAACGAAAGTAGCGACTTGCAACTATTGCAGAGAGAGAATTTGTCTCCAAGACTGTGTTTGACAATGTGGGGCCATGAACAGCAATAATTGTAAAAATACCCTGGAGGTTTTTTATTCTTTGGTCTGTCTTAACCAAAGGCAATTTGTTGTAGGCCTCGTGAAGAGTTTTGTCTCTGTGGAACTTGGGGTAGCAAGCTGCAGTGGTGGGGGGCATAGGGAGGGCAAGCAGTGTTGGAGATGGGTGGAGGCAAGAGCCCATGGGATATTGGCATTGGTCTCAGCATTAAACAGCAGCCAGCTTTGAAAACTGGGCTTAGACTCAGCATTGCAGTGGTCCACACAGTTGCACTGAGACCTGGTTCCTCATGTTTGATCAGAGGCTACAAAGAGATTATCTATTCATTTTTGATATAATATACATTATTATAGATATATTCCTTTAGATAGTATTGTCTATTATTATCTGTTATCTATTTGCTATGGTAATTCTAACTTTCTTAATGTGCCCCTTTAAAAAAATAAGTTAAATCTAGATAACGTAATAAGCAAATGAAGTGTAATGGCTTTACAGTGGATGCCTTCTTGGTGTCCTCCTTTTTAACAAAATTATGCAGGCTATATATGAAAGTCAGTATAATGGTATGTTAAAAAAAAATTCTATCTTCTCTATCTTCTCTCATCTCTTGCCCACCCTCAGGTAATGAACCAATAAACCAAAACCCAGTATTTCTTCTTCTGATCATCCAGTTTTGAAAAGGTTATGTTCACTGTTGGGTCAAATAAGGCTGAAGTACTTAGTTCACAGACACCTCATGCCGATACTATAGTACAGAATTAAACTCTTAAAGTCACTTACGACTTACAGGCTTGATTTTTTTAAAAATATTTTCTTTTTCCCCTCTCAGTTTCATTCTTCAGCTCCTTTCCTAGAAGGGAGAGGATGGAAAAGTATGTGGAATTTTCGTTTAGTAGGACTTGGACAATGTTTAGAGCAAGACCATAGTGTAAATAACAAAAATCTTTGGGCATAATTTGGAATGGAGCTCAAAATTAGTCACACTGTGTAGAATCTTGTATTATACTCATAATTTGCATGTCTCTTTTACTACCTTCTGGAAAAACAAGCTCATAAGGATAAAGACTAAGGAAATTGAAAGGTGATGAATAGGGGTCTCTGTCCAGAGGATAGTGTAGATAACTGCTTTCAATAGCTGAGGGCAGGCAGCAAACAGAAGAAACAGGAATTGCTCTCCTGCCATCAGCTGAGTAGATTCTCAGTTTGGAGCAATTCTCTTCTGTTTTGACAAGTGATATTTCTGTTAGAAGACTGTATCACTAAAACCTCTGCAACACCATGTGTATTTTTTTCTAGGTCATCTCGCCAAAACACTGCAGGAAGCTCAAGTGAGAATAATTAACCAAAGTGTTTGCAACAAGCTTTATGATGATCTTATCACATCACGTATGCTATGTGCTGGGAATCTTAATGGTGGTGTTGATGCATGCCAGGTAATCTGGAACTTGTACAAAAGCTACAAAGGAATATTTTCTTTCACTGGAAAACTTAACAGCTGTGGGCTGTTTGTGTTTTCCTTTTTTTTTTTTTTTTTTTTCTCCTTAGTAATAGAGTGAGAGGTCTTTGATTTATTGTGACAAAGACTTTCCAAAATAAGGAAGGAAATTTGGCATAGATAATCTCTGAATCTCTGAGAAATGTTCCTTTGCAAAGACAGGAGTTAAAATGTGTTGAAAAGAATCCTTTTTCCTCTTCAATGGTTGTTTTACCTATAAAAAAACAGCTATAAGGATAAATAGAATAATAAAAGTTTGAGCCATCTGCAGTTCTTGTTCTTCGTACTACTTTTTCCTTTTTTGATATCTGGATGTGGGATTATTAAAATACTGTAATAATATGATGAGTGATTTATTGTTAGAGTTCCAAAGAAATACAAAAGGTAAAGGTGAGCTAGGTTTGGTAAATGGAGTTTCACTGCTGTCTTTTAGTTTCAAATGTTCATTTGTATGTATAATTCCAAGTTCTGTTTTTATCATGGTATCATAAGTTATATGGTCTAGTTTATTTCAAAGGGTCAGAAACTGCTTTTGGATGTACTTAACTGTCTTGACTGCCTTCTTTCTCTTTATCAGATGTTAGACTAGTTGTGTACTTTATCAGTATTTAAAATTATTATGGTGAATATTCACTTTCAAAATTGCAAACATGATTGTTATACATGTACTGTGTAAAGGGAAAGAAATGTGTTACTGATTTTAGACTTTGATAATTAGAATTTTACTATTCTATTGTAGTAGGACAGTTTTTTGCAAGATCATATCCTAATGGGTCAAACTTCTTTATACACAACATTTTGCAGTATCTTCCTGCAGTCTCTAAGTTTTAGTTCAATTAGTTATTATTTTTGTTGTCTTTATGTGCAGTTTGTCTATAATCTTAGACTCTGGAATTATTTTACTGAAGTGTTTTGGCTTAGAAGATTGACGGTCCTTCAAAAAATGTGTTGCTTAAGCAAGTGCCCTTGATTTTTTTTAGATGGACATTTTAACCAATTTGGCTATATAGCATACTGGTCAATCCAGTTCTCAACATAGCATATTATGTTTGAGTCCTAGCATGCTGACCCTCTGGGTGTTTAAATTCTTAGTCTGTGCAGCATCTTTGCTATCTCTCTTCTGTCACTAGTTTATTTCCTGTGCTGTGCTAGAGAGGAATGATGTTGGAAGTTCAGGAAATCTCCACAGCACCCTGAAACCCTTTTACTGCAGGTCCAGACTTGTGGACAGCCTGATTTGTTTAATTTCTTCATGGACACGTAAACAGTTCATGTACTGCACAGGTCATATGAAGCTTCCAAATGTCTTTCATCTTTAAAGAATGTGATACTTACAATGAGAAATAAAATACTTACTGTTTCACTCTTTTTTTCTTTTTTTTTCATCACTCCAGGATGTTTTTTGATCTTGGTTCCTCTTCTTAGGATCCTTTCCCTCTCCACCAGCATACAGACCCTCCAGTCTTTCAAAACTGGTTGTGTAACTGGCCAGACTATATAGCCTCCTTTCTCGAGTCACTTTGAGATCAGCCTCTTGGATTATCAAGATTGCCAGTATGTCAGCAGCCTGAGAGAGAGGAAGAACAGTTCTGGCTTCTTTTATTTTCTCTAGATAATTTTGTTTGATTGAGTGTTGAAGGCTTTTTATTGTTACTCTTTTCTTGTTCCATGGCTTTCTTCTGACCTCTTCCATGTTTTAGGCTCAAGTAGGGGTAGCAAACAAACTCCAGGGTCAACTTGAAGGCTGCTGACTGCCTTGTGTACAAAAGGGGAACAAATGCAGTGATGAGCTGCATTCATAATTGTTCAGAGTTCTGTGAACTGGTCTGTTCACAGAAGTCATGCAAGGTTAAAACAACAAAGGGCACAAAGCATTTGTGAACCCAACTCCATTTTAATTCTGTGGACTGAACTAAATGCCATTTTTTGCTTTTCTACATTGCTGTACAGAGCTGCATGTTCCCTTTAAGAAGCCAGTTTCTATTTTCACTTTCCTTAGTCTTTGTTTCTTCCTCTCCTTCTATGAATATAGACACAGTCTTGATAATGAAACTGCTGATAGCACTTTACTGTGCCTGGTTTTGAGCTTGGTGGGTTTTTTTTCTGGTTGGGGGCGTGTGTTATCTTTCTGTTCCTATTTAACACAGTGTAAGAAGTTCTGCATTCTCTCTGTGAACAATTTATGGTCAAATTCCCACTTAGAGAAGAATTCCCACTTTCCAACCCTGTCTTCTCTCCCCATTCAGCCTGTGATCAGCTGCTTTATGAACCCTATAACGAGACATGAGCAATGAATAATTTTTTAAACTACTTCTTGTCATTGCTTTATACTGATTAGTGAGCTACTTCCATAAGTTAAAATAAATCTAGCTGGGTACATTCTATGCAGAAATAAGACTAGAATATTAAATTGTAAATCAAGAAAGGGAGAAGTAGGTATTTACTGTCCTTCAATTAACTTATTTTTGTTACCATGCTCTCCATGTGTGTGGATGCACTAACGCCTGAACTTCCTTCATTTTAGGGAGATTCTGGGGGTCCCTTGGCCTGCACAGGCAATGGAAATAGATGGTACCTTGCTGGCATTGTGAGCTGGGGTGAAGGATGTGCTCGACGCAATCGTCCTGGTGTATACACTAAGGTGACAGCCCTTCATGACTGGATTCGACAGAATACAAACTGATGTGCCAAGGAGAAAATTCAGATCCTCTCCCTTCTGAGAGCTGCTTCATACAGTAGACTATTATGTCTATGACTAATGATATCACATAAAAATTGAATTGACTGTTTCTTTGTGAAAGAATACACTTTATTTACAATGAAGTGCTTTAGCATTTGTTGCTTATCTAGCAGTAACTCTTCAGATTCAGAGCAACTTCAGATTCCTTATGGAATCATCTTGCTTATCCCTAGCAGCAGAAGCAGGACTGCTTTATACTCAGAATAAAATATATTAGAACTTGTAACAAAAATTCAGCCAAATCTTTATTTTGTAAATCTTCTCTCCTCCTTCCTTCTTCCTTGTTATTTATATATATATTTCTCTAGATATGTTTTACATATGCAACTGGATATTCATGGTCACATCTCATATATACTCAACTCTCATAAATATAATACCTTAGAGATGTTACAAGATTCTAAACATACATAATTATGTAATGTTTCTTGAAAATACAAATACCATAACCAATATAGCATACAAAGCTGAGATGAATTCATTCCTCTAATTATGTTGCCACTGTTCAACTGTTTCTTTCTGGGCTGTAAATTTTGGGCTACCACTTCTGTTTTCCTAAACATATCATCAGATATACAGCTCCCAAATATTAGGATGCAAGAAACTTTTATTAAAAAACTAGAAGAGCATAGTTTAGGTTCTTTGGGGCAATGGACACAAAAAATAACAAGGAGGGCTTCTACAGGTACATCGATGAAGAAAGGAAGGTGAAAGAAAACATACCACCCCCAAAGAACAAGTACAGAGAGATAGTAGAAACAGCTGAAGAGAAGGCTGAGGTTCTCAATGATTTATTTTTTTTTTTCCTCAGTTCTTCACTGGCAACCTCTCTCCCAACACCTCCCAAGTAAAAAAACTACAAGGCAGGAATCAAGGTGGTGAAGTCGCTCCCAAGCCACTCTCTATAATATTTGAGAAGTCCTGGCAGTCAGGTGAAGTCCCCAGTGACTGGAAGAAGGGACATTACACCTGTCTTTAAAAAGGGTAGAAAGGAGGACCAAGGGAACTACCGACCTGTCAGCCTCACCTCTGTGCCTGGGAAGATCATAGAACAGATTCTCCTAGAAGGTCTGGTAAGGCCCATGGAGCACAGGGAGGTGATCAAGGACAGCCAGCACGGCTACACTAAGGGGAAATCCTGCCTGACAAACCTAGTGGCTTTCTACCACAGAGTGACTGCATCAGTGGACAAGGGATGACCTGTGGATGTGATCTCTCTGGACTTCTGCAAGGCCTTTGACATGGTCCCCCACAACTTCCTACTCACAAAGCTGGAGAGATACGGATTTGATGGGTGGACTGGTCAGGAGATAAGGAATTGGCTGCATGGCCACATCAAGAGGGTAGTGGTCAATGGCTCAAAGTCCAGATGGAGAGCAGTGACAAGTGGTGTCCCTCATGTGTTTGTACTGGGGCCTGTCTTGTTTAACATTTTTATCAATGATATAGACAGCAGGATCGAGGGCACCATCAGCAGGTTTACAGATGACACCAAGCTGACTGGTGCTGTTGATACACCAGAGGGATGGGATGTCATCCAGAGGGACCTGGACAAGCTGGAGAGGTGGCCTCAGGTGAACCTCATGAGGTTCACCAAGAGCAAGTGCAGGGTCCTGCACCTGGGCCAGAACAATCCCCACTATCAATCCAGGCTGGGGGAAGAGGCAATAGATAGAGAGCAGCCGGGCAGAAAAGGACTTGGGGGTGCTGGTAGATGAGAAGCTGGTCATGAGCAGTCAGGGTGTACTTGCAGCACAGAAAGCCAATTGCGTCCTGGGCTGCATCAAAAGAACGTGGCCACGAGATCGAGAAGTATTTCTTTCTTCAATAAGAAGAAAGAAATACTCAGATTTAACTAATTAAACAAAAGGAAACTATAGTGCTTTCTTACATTCTCTTTGTGATTTGACCATTGCTGTAGGATCACAGGGGTTAGAATAGACTTCTGGAGATCATCTAGTCCAACCCTCCTGCTAAAGCAGGTTCTTCTTGATGTTTTGAAAGTCTCCAGAGAAGGATACTCCACAACTTCTCTGGGCAGCCTGTTCCAGGTCTCTGCCACCCTCACAGTAAAAAAGTTTTTCCTTATGTTTAAGTAGAACTTCTTGTGTTCTAGCTCATGCCCATTGCCCAGTGTTTGCAGTATGTTACAAGTGTATTTCCCAGCTCTGTCTCTGGCACGCATTCTGAATTTTTATCCTTCCCCTGGTAGGTTTGCATTGTTTTTCCTGATGTCCTTGGTGTCCAGCAAGTAGAGCGTCAGGGTCAGGATTTTTGTTTTGTATGTCTCCCTGGGCTGTGCCCACATGCTCACACTACAGTGAAAAGAAAATAAACGGAAAAGGGATTTATATGGTTGGATGCATTCCTGAATTAAAAGAAAGTAGAAGAGGAAATGACAGCTGCATACCTTTAACACTAATAGTAAATCTATACTTGATAATTATAATCTCATGATGAGCCAACCAGTCCCAATCTAGCTGATTTAAGGTTTCCAAAGCAGTTTATGTGACTTAAGCATGAGGGTGTTCAGTTTAATAAAAGAGCTATCTAGATGGTGTTAAGACCATCTAGATGGTCTTGAAATTATGCTCTGTATTTGGAAGTGTTTAGCTTTCACCTTTAATGTATAAAAAAATAAATAATGAAGCTGTCAATTTGAATACAAGTCATTGCTGTCCACTTAACACATGTTCTACAATGCATAAATAGGTGATCCTTATTTAGCTTTAGATTCACCTTGGCAGCATCTGGGGAAAACACTGGAATGAGCTGTCCTTGTAATCTGCATGCATTGAGACTCCCATGTCGAACGCTGATACTGCTTTTCTTTCCTTTCTTGCATTAGTGATGGCCATTCCCCCCACACCCCCTGATGCTTGTGCAAACTTACTACATAAGCTATACTCAGAACCTATATTTTCATGGGTTTAGTATCTTGAATGTGTAGACGGTCATTTGCTTCTTCCTTTTTAATAAACAAGTGCTAAAAATGCAACTGTCTATGTTGTATTTGTTTAATTGTGCCTCTGAAACTCCAATCCTCAGGTGCAATCGACATTTGTACTTTGGAGTTTGCTCTTTTTGTGAAGCTGAGCCTAACTTTCCTGTTTTACTAAAGCATGCATTTAAGGGCACACGTTTCTTTGCCTTATATAGAAATCAAAACCAATTTTTCTGATGTTCTGTTTTAGATAAAAGGCCAGGCCAGAAAGTTTAGATCAGTTCCCGACTTCCCAATTTTTTAAAGAGTTTCTCAGCTCCAGGTATCAGAAGGGTCAGTTACTTGACATGCAAGAAAGGCACTAAGAGTAGAAGTTTAATTGCTCAGGTAAAAAAACCTGAAGATGTTATAAATTACTCCTTTATTTATACCTTCAGAGGTATATTTTTATTTTTATTTTTTTAATTTATATTTATATTTTATTTATGATTTATATACTTTATACTTTTAACTTTATATT
>JANHFX010027831.1:111320-163437 GCA_027560015.1 Chloroceryle amazona
CCACCCTGTCTCCTAACGGTTTGTGGCAGTGAAGCTTCGGACAGAGCTGGGAATGAAAGTGTCTCAAAACCTCCCAAACTCCACAGGGATCTGTACCTGACTGCAAATTTGAATACTGGTTAGGACATAGTCTTCACCTTTTTCATAGAATCAGTGAACTATTTAGGTTAGGATGGACTTGTGAAGGTCATCTAAACCTAATGCTGGCTAAAAATCCTGTGTATAGCATTCTCCTGTAAGTACACAATAACAGTCTGGGTTTATAGATGCCATTTCCACTGATCTCTGAGTTACAGCTAAAATAAACTTAGCAGGCATGGCAGGGACAATTTAAACTTGCTGTGGAAAAGGGGTCTCAGTAGAGAGACCCTTCCCTTGACCAAATAATAGTAGAAGGGTTTTTTAGTACTAGTAAAAAACTAAGCCAAACAATATAAATTGCAATTGGCAACATGAGCACACACTTTAAGTTCACCCTGAATGCCTCCACTGTGTTAAGGTAATATAGTAATGACTCAAGCACACAGATTATCTTGTCTGTCAAGCTTAAAGAGATTGTGTCCCTTTTCCAAGGCAGATATTTGCTGATATTTGATCTTCAGCGCCTGTGTTTGGAACACCTTTTGAGAATGATTTGCTGTACTTTCTGTTATGGGGAAAAGAGAGAATGAATGAAGAAATATATTTTTTTTAATTTTCTTTACTTTTTTCTCTTCAAGTTAACAGATGTCTATAGTTCATCTCCAGCACTAGGACGCTACTTTAGGTCAGCTCAGGTGGTTTATTTCAGGTAAGAAATTTCTGTCATCAAAATGTTCTGAAAATTCCAGACTTGGATGAGACATACATGTGCCTATATAAATATAAATCTGTGAGACATTTTTTTTTGGGGGGGGAGAGGGGGAAGTTACATATATAGGTAGTGAAAACTGGTGGAAGGATCCTTTGATGTAAATGGTAAGTGCTGTTAACAATAATGACAGTAACATTTTGGTGCTGTTAAGTATCATCTCTTTTACTTTTGGTTCCTTGTGCAGTCCTTAAAGATATTCAAGGATATTTGTTAAAAGGGAAATGAGCTGCTGGAATCACTTGAGATTGAATAAATAGCCTTAACTAAATCAAACAGGGGTTATGGGGAAGGGAGAACTGTTTTGTTCTCAAAAGAGCTAAAAAGCAACATGGACATACCAGTCATGTGAGCCAAACCAGTAATATTGCATTCCTCATTTGTTTGGACCACTTTCCTCTCTCACTTTGTTTTGGATAATGGGAGCAAATCTCAAATCAGCAGCATGTTGGAGAGACTGGGGGAACAGGAGCAAAAGTCAGAGCGAGTGGCAGTGTGGAGGCTAGGCTAGCCTGGGTGAGAGATGTATACATGTGGAAGAGAAGCTCAGCCACCAAGGGGTGATGGAGCCAGGGGAGTAGCAGTGGTGGGAAGAAGGGGAAAAACATCCAGGCCTGCCTTACAGAGGTAACAGAAAGCTACAAGCCAGAACAAAAAGAGAATCTTATTCTCAGCAGAAACTTTCCCTAGAGGAAGGCTAAGGAGTATACTGTGTTTGAGACTGTAAACTTTCAATCTGTGAAGATTTACAACAGGAACGAGGCTGAGTAGCAGAGGGAAAAGTGGGTCTGGAAAGATCCACTGCAGCATGGTGCTGCTAGGGAGAGACAGAAGAAAGGCAAGGAACAGGAGTCAGAGAACTTCCTCAAGAGCTTCTGGAAAAACACTACTACAAAAGTGATTTGAAAGAGGAGAAAATCAAGGGAAGTAGATTTGCAAAGTCCCAAGGACCTCAAAAGAGCAAGGACATGGGAAGAACCCCCCAGTCCTGTGCCAGGACTGCAGTAAGGGGCAGACCTGAAGGCACTTTGGGGAATGTGCTCCTCTTCACTGCCAGCCTTGGGCATGCTGGTTCTGTTCTGTGAGTGAGCTGTAGTTCCTCAGCCTTTATGATTTAGAACATCAGGTACAAAGCTGTAGTTCTTTATACATATTGACTACCTGATCACTCTCTGCCTCTTTGAGCATCCCTCTGCCTCTTCTCCTCTCTGCCTCCTTTATTCCTCCCCCATACAACTACTTTTTTTTATGTTTTAAATTCTGTGAGTACAAAATGTAACTCTCAAATTGTAGTCAGCGGATTTAGTAGCCCACAAACAATAACATCTCCAGAGATGAACTCCAATTTGGTGATTTGTGTAATCCACTCTAGAGCTGAGTTAGGAGTGCAGCTGCGTGGCCTCAGGTACTGCTAGCAGGAGAGCAGGGGTATTCAGCTGACCTATGCATGGGATACCACAGCACCTCTTATTATGTACTAGTGCAGCACAAGTGCTAAAAACCTTGCCCCTTTGGGACACATGTCCAATCAACCTTTGTGCATGTGAAAACATGTCTCAGGTTGGTCTCAGGTACGTGCCCAGTTTCTGGTCATGTCAAGAGGTGCTCTAAGAAGGGAGGAGGAGGAGGAGGAAACTGGAATCTTTAAAGGCAGTTTTATAATGCTTTTCTTCAGAACAAGTTTAATAAAAATCCATGCCAAAAATGATAAGAAAAGTCAGTCCTCTCAACAAAGAAAAGATATGGTGATGACTTGAAAGCATACATACTTGACTTTGTTTGTTTTTCAGTAATGAAAGCTCCACTGTATTTTATCAACTAGAATTTTCTCTACCATCAGCAACAGAAGGGTTTATGGAAAACACAATGAACCCAGACTTTGTAAGGAACATTTTACGTCAAAACATTTATGATGAAGATGATACTTTTAATCCTGGAACATCTGAATGTAACAGGTTAAAGCTTGACCCAACCTCTCTCACATTAACATGTAAGTGTTCTACATTAGAGAGACTGTTTCTTTATAAAAAGCAGAAGTCTTTGCTTGAAAGGAGGGAAGTCTTTCTGGAAAGATGTTGAGATTTGTTAGTAGATGTAATCTGCACATCAGTATTGAGAAAATGGTAAAATATTCAGTTTTCAAGAAAGTCTTGCTATGCTTAACTTTTAACCTAGGATTCACTGTTTGGTCCTCTGATGAGAAAGAAAATAGGGATGAGGCTGGTTAGCTATGGAGTCCCACCAAACTTTACAGATCTCTTCTTGCATTTTATGCATACAAACAAACTCTCCTCATATCTGCGTTTAACATAACAAGGAGCCAAATAATTTAAAATTATTACCTAATTGTACATTCATACTTGAATGCTTATAAAGCTAATTTTAATGCAAGTAAAGCAGGAGAAGTGATTTGGGAATGAATTTATGGTTTTTTTCACAGTCAAGGATGAAAAAGCATCCTGATATTTTGTGTCTTCAGAGTTTTTGGGAAAACTTATTATTCACAGAGGTATCTTTTAAAGGAAACAAATATTCATTCTTCCAGATTTTTTGGGTAGTAATTCCAATGGCTACCAGTGACTAAGTAATGCATTTAGATTTGTCTTGATGGAAAGGTCAGCACAGAAGTTCTATGAGCTTTGCAGTTTTACTGAAAGCAATGCATGGAGCTGCTTCCCCCCAACAGTTTACTGAGCCACACCTAAGCACTTTCAGAATAATTCCAGGCTAACACATCACCATACTGTGTTTATAAGTAAGATTTACAATTAACTTATTTCTTGGTACTCTAATCAAGGGATAAGAGAACAACAAGTCATGAGTTCCAATTCTCAGTATCACTTTGTTCCTTATGTATTGACAGGATTCATAGAATGTAGAATAAAAAGGACAGGAAAGAATATGCTGAAAGATCTAAAGTTTCATTTTAATGTTAATAATATACTGGTTTAACTTTCAGAGAAGTGATGGAACGACTTCTTACCTTCCTCACTGCCTAGAAGAGATGAGCATCTCCCATCTATTAATAACCTCAGGGAAGGGAACAATTCATTAGATAGAAAACTTCTGAAGATGTTATCCTGTAAATGTTGCCTGTGATGCAATCCTGTAAATGGAAAATGTGGTATATTTGTAAGTGTTGTACTCCCATAACACCACTACCTCCTTCTTTCTTGTCCTGATACCTCAATAACACCTTTCACTCGTGTGAAAAACATGTATCTTGTCCGATGCATGTTCTGTTGAGTTTGAAATCTCTGCTTTGTCTTGCTTTAAAATTAAATCTGGATTCCCTGCACGAGCTTTAAAAGTAGTCTTGCACATGGCTCCTTTCTTATTCTCTTGACTTATCCAGTTACCTGCACAGCTTTTTCCTTAATACTCACTTCCACCCATGCTCATTTCTGTTACTTTTTTCCCTGATAGCTTCACATGCTGTATTTCTCCAATATTCTTTCCTCCTGAAAACTTAAGTATCTTTACTTTCTTTAATTACCTATAAGGCCTTTGCACTAGCTTCTTGAGCTTCAGCTCTCATCATTACCTTGTTCTTCCCACAGTCCTCCTGGATAAGATGGTATCTGCTCTATTTTTCTCTTCTGTAATGTGAAATAGAAATGAAGGAAAAGATATCAGGAAGAAACATGTCTTGTTCACTAACACATCTGAATGTTACAGGAATTTTTCAAGGGTCTAATTAGCTGTTAAAAATAATTTACTGGTACTGGTGAGTAGACAGCTATTTGACCTGCATTTGTAAATTCAAAGACTATCTTATGCCCTTAATTAGAGTCCTTGTCCCAGCAGTGAGGATAAAAATGAACAGATACAAGGTATTTGCCTTAATAAGGCAGCAAACAGTTGTTCCTGTTGACAAGAGATCAAACCAGGTGGGTGAATGCCAAGAAGAAGGTGCTGCAACAGATCATGTAGGCCAACATGGCATGAGTTATAGCCAGTAACTGGCTAGAAGATGAAAATTAAAAACTAAGCTTTAAGTTTACACAGAATGCAATGGGTTCACTACCATGTTAGTGAAATATAGCTTCTTGTAATTTATTTATAACCAGTATATATGTTAATACTGTTGAATAGACAAATTTCCTTTAAGAAACCTTTTGTATTGTGAGAAATATCTTATGAGAGATTGTTTCTCTTTTTCTAATGTTACTAGTTTATTTAAGGAGAAATCTGACAATTTTACTGTGCATTAAATTATTATTATTATTTATTTTTACTCTTAATTTATTGTTTTCAGTCTTCAACAGCTGCAGTCCGTCAGCAGTTTGAGCTGGAAAATAATCATAGGAATTATAAACGCCAATAGTCATATGAAGCATCTGTCTGACACAGCTGTACATACAACCTGTACATGTTGTTGCTTGAATTTTAACTGAGCTTGGGAAACAGCCTGGACCAAATTAGTAGTTCACGTGTCTCTCAGTATCTGTGGCTAATTCACAGAATTACAAAATGTTAGGGATTGGAAGTGACCTCCAAAGATCATCTAGTCAAATCCCCCTGCTGGAGCAGGACCACCTAGATCAGGTCACACAGGAACACGTCCAGGTGGGTTTTGAATGCCTCCAGAGAAGGAGACTCCACAACCTCTCTGGGCAGCCTGTTCTAGTGCTCTGTCACCCTCACAGTGAAAAAGTTTTTTCCCATATTTATGAGGAACCTCCCATGTTCCAGCTTGCACCCATTGCCCCCTGTCCTGTCATTGGATATCACTGAGAAGAGCCTTGCTCCAGCCTCCTGGCACTCACCCTTTACATATTTATGAACATTAATGAAGTCACCCCTCAGTCTCCTCTTCTCCAAGCTAAAGAACCCCAGCTCCCTCAGCCTTTCCACATAAGGGAGATGCTCCACTCCCTTAATCAACTCTGTGGCTCTGTGCTGGACTCTTTCAAGCAGTTCCCTGTCCTTCTTGAATGAGGGACCCAGAACTGAACACAACATGCCAGATGCAGCCTCATCAGGGCAGAGGAGAGGGGGAGAAGAACCTCTCTCAACCTGCTAACCACCCCCCTTCTAATACACCCCAGGATGCCATTGGCCTTCTTGGCCACAAGGGCACATTGCTGGCTCATGGTCCTCCTGCTGTCCACCAGCACCCCCAAGTCCCTTTCCCCCCATGCTACTCTCAAACAAGTCAGTCCCCAACCTGTACCAGCACGTGGAGCTATTCTTTCCCAGATGCAAGACTCTATGTTTGCCCTTGTATTTCATTTGATTTCTCCCTGCCCAATTCTCCAGCTTGTCTAGGTCTCGCTGAATGGCAGCCCAGCCTTCTGGTGTGTCAGTCATTCCTCCCAGCTTTGTGTCATCAGCAAACTTGCTGACAGTGCACTCTGCTCCCTCATCCAGGTCACTGATGAATATATTGAACAGTATTGGTAATTCTGACCTCATCTTGATTTGTAAGATGTAGTATGGGCTGTAAGAACCATAATTTGTCTTGATGTAATTTTCTATGCATCATACAACTAGATGAGATGTTCCTTCTGATTCTTACATTGGGAAATGCTAAAATTCATGGTTTGTATGGTTTGTCCCCAAAGCAGCAAGTGTTGAAAATAACAGCAGCAAAGAAATTATTTGCCTTTGAGATGTTATTTGATTTTATTGCTCTTGCTAAAAAGACTGAACCTGCCCTTGGACGCTTCATTTTGATTATTTCACTAAGAACTGAAAAATAATGAGATTGTTTCTTTATGATGATACCCCAACATTCATTAAGAGCCAAGAGAAGAAAGGAGCCAAGCATTCATTTTTTTTTTTCCAGCTATCCTCCTCTGCCCCAGTACCTTTCCCACAGCAATTCACAGGAAAGAACGAGGTGGAGTTGTAGCATGACGTCGTGATATTCAACACAAAATGTCCAACTTCAGTCTACCTCCAGTCAAGCTTTAAACTCTGATTGAAGGAAATCTCAAAAAATGACAAGAAGTGATTTCTGGGTTTATATCTTTGAGGTAAATAGATCATGTAAAACAAAATAACCAAGTGAATCACTTATGACCTCATCCACTAGGGACAGGGCAGTGTGAAGACACATTATTTCAACAAGTTAGATATTTTGTGTGAATGCCTAATGTTAATTTTAATATAAGAGCATGGGTAATACTTGAATGACTGAGATGACTGGAACACCAGAGGCTTCACCTCTGTACCTGGGAATATCATGGAGCAGATTCTAAGGCAAATGCAGGACAGGGAGGTGATCAGATATAGCCAGAATGGTTTCACTAGTGGTAAGTTCTGACTGACCAACCTAGTGGATTTCTACAATAGAGTGACTGCATCAGTGGACAAGGGAAGAGATATGGATGTGATCTATTTGTACGTCTGCAAGGCCTTTGACACGGTCCTTCACAACATCCTTCTCACCAAGCTGGCAAAATATGGATTTGGTGGGTGGACCATTCAGTGGATAAGGAATTGGCTGTATGGCCGCATCCAGAGGGTAGTGGTCAATGGCTCAAAGTCCAGATGGAGATTAGTGACAAGTGGTGTCCCTCAGGGATCTGTACTGGGACCAGTACTGTTTAATATTTTCATCAGTGATATAGACAGCAGGATCAAGGGCACCATCAGCAAGTTTGCAGATAACATCAAGCTGAGTGGTTGCTGTCGATACACCAGAGGGACGGGATGTCATGCAGAGGGACCTGGAGAAGTGTCCTCAGGTGAACCTCATGAGGATCAACAAGACCAAGTGCGGTGTCCTGCACCTGGGTCAGAACAATGCTCATTATCAATATAGGCTGGGGGATGAGGTGATAGGAAGCAGTCCTGTGGAAAAGGACTTGAGGGTTCTGGTGAATAAAAAGCTGGACATGACCCAACAATGTGCACCTGCAGCCCAAAAGGCCAATTGCATCCTGGGCTGCAGCACCTCTCTGGTGAGGACATGCTTAAGGAGTTAGAGTTGTTCAACCTGGAGAAGCAAAGGCTCTGGGGAGACCTCACAGCAGCCTTCCAGTACTTAAGGGGGGAGTGCAAGAAAGCTGGAGAGGTACTCTTTATAAGGGCTTGTAGGGATAGGACAAGGGGCAATGTTTTTAAACTAGAGAAGGGTAGATTTAGATTGGACATTAGGAAGAAGCTCTTTACTGTGAGGGTGGTGAAACACTGGAGCAGCTTGCCCAGGGAAGTGATGAAGTCTCCCACCCTGGAGATATTCAGGGTCAAGCTTGATGATGCTCTGGGCAACCTGATCTAATTGAGGATGTCCCTATTCACTGCAGTGAGGTTGAACTAGATGACCCTTAGAGGTCCCTTCTAACCCAAAACATGCTATGATTCTATGAAGGAAGATTTAAAATCAGGAATTGATTCAACTGTTCAACATTTTCTTCCAAATTGTTCTATTACAAAAATGGAGGGAGCATAAAAACACGCTTAAGCACAAACCCTGGCGCATATCATTTGATGAGCTCTGGTGAGCAGTTGAATGACAGTTTTCAGTCCTATATGAGTGTCCAGAAATGCTGCTTGCAGAGGGGTGATGGGCTATGAAGAGTTGTATCCTGGCATTGCAGAGTGCCAAACCTGAGACTCCAGCATGAGTCAACTGGAAACATTGTGTCACAGAGGCAAAGCCTAGGAATCTTCTACTGAGAGGTGTGTGGTTACCACCTTTGCAACATTGTTTTTCATAGTCTTCCAACTGGATGGAATTTTTGTTTTGCATTAATTTTGTTGCTTTTGTTTATTTAATTCCAACTTCATTAAGATTTCACTCTAAGACAAGCAGTATTACATTAAAAGGAGGGAGCAGTTTGAGAAGTTATTTATCAAAACTGTACATTGTATAATGGTTTATATGAAGCAGGCTGGAGAAGCTTTGGGAAAGAGTAAATGTACCTAATACAGGATCTATGCTCTCATTTAAGAAACAAAGCACCACGTTGCCCCAAACTAACAAAAAACTCCAACAACAAGGGATGTTGTTATTGCATTTTTGAGATTTCTATCAGCAGTTCTGTAAGACTCCTTTTTAAAAGAAAGTACTGTAAAAGTCCAGGAAAATGTGAGTCTCAGCTCCTTCTGGTAACAGCGCACCTGATTTTCTATAGAGAAACATTGTCTTACAATGGAAGTTGCTACTGATTCCTTCTGGTTTAATTGTCATGTCCTGTAGGTTGTTCATGTCTTCTTCTCTGGTCACCTTTTTGTAGACAGATTTGTTGCACTGGAAATGGTTGGCAGATGTGCCCTAATGAGTATGTTTTGTAACAAGAGAGATGTGTGTTTGAAGACCTGACAGAAGAGGTAGGATGGTTAGCAATGCTGCGTGTTGTTACTTTAAACATTCCAGTGTCCCTTTCTAAGTTAACAGGACATATTCATATTCATTATGCTCTTCAGCACTGGCAGCATATTCCTTCCTCCTGGGCACATTGACAATTGCATATTCTGTCTGATTATTGCTGTTCGTCACAGAGGCTTCACAGTTTCCACTGTGGCTGATAGCAGAGTACCAGAGTTCGCTGGAATTCATAGAATCGTTTCTGGCAAAATATTCCTGAGGACAGGGGAGAGAGAGAGAGAAGGTAAGCTTCAACATGATGATAGCCTGAAGAAGTTTGCAACACAAACTGTAGCCTGTGAGCTCATGCAGTGGCGTTGACCAGTGTACGTAGGACTGAGAAGGGTTTATAAATCCACAGTACTCTACTGTACAGGCTGTGGCTGGACACCAGGAGCACCCAACAACATGTGCACACCGGGTGTGGGTGGACTGTGGAGGTGGAGGCCTGGTCTTGTCCTGAGGCAGGCACTGCTTAGTGGTAGGATACATGATAAAAAGTTAATTACACACACACACACGAGGACAGCAGCACAATTGCAGGCAGGGAGCCCAAACCATCCCCTGTCCCTGGTCCTTCCCAGGGCTGTCCCAAGAGAGACATCATCCTGGTGAGCCCTGGGGTGACATCCACCCAAGAGTGAAAGGGAGCAGATGGGGGTGGAGGGGGAGTTACTAAAGGCATGGGACATACTCTTGATGCGTGTGACAGGAGAGCACCTGAGGTTTGCACAAGACTTAGTATGGGACGTTTAAGGGAGGAACGAGAGGAAGGGGTCAGGGTGATTTGCAGAGGAGTAATGGAAGGTCCAGTCACAGCCAACTGTCAGAGAGCTTGCAGGGTCTGGGAGTGAGCTAAGACCCCAAGTGTGTGTGTTCACGTGTCTGTGCAGGAGACAGTGTCCTGGAAGGGGCCCTGGCCTCATGGGAGATGCAGCAATGGCTAACCCCTTCCCTGGCAGCCCTAATCAAATGTTCTCCTTGAAAACAGAGAGGAGAGAAGAGAAGGAAGAACATTTATTGAAGGAGAAGATAAGATTGTGTGGGTAAATATCTGCCCAACTGTTTATATTTGTTCCTCCTTTTGCCTCTTGAAGGTGTTAGCTAGAGTTGTGGGTCACTGTGCATCTGAATAGCTAGCAGGATGACTCATTAAATCTAAAGGGACTGTGTGAACGGATTAAGTACTTGAAGTCAGAAGTTAAACATTCTTTTGCCCTGATGATCTTAATTGGAACCCACGGGGTAATAATGCCAGTGAGTAAGTACAGTCCTTTTAGTGGTATCCTCTATTGTTTGTGGTAGTAGTAGTATTTTAAGTGGGTGTTGCTGATTTCATGCCAACATCTGTATCTACCTTTCATACTTTAAGTGGAACAGAGGTCTCTTCTCCACAGGTTAATAAACCCAAAGGGTTCTCTGTTATTATTCAAATTTAATAGTGAGAAAGAGTTGTTAGAACATAATTCCTGCAGAATGTGTCAGATTTTCTCAGGTTATACGAAATCATCTTGTCTAGTTAGATTCTGCTTGGCATGAAAGATCTCCTGACCTTGAGGACACCTCACTGAAAATAATTCCTAAGTTTTGACTTAAGGTTTTATAAAATGTTGAGATTTAGGAATTCTAGAAGTTTTAAGGAGCAAAGCAATCAGGGTGGACCTGCTTAAGAAAAGGAATTCTCTACCTATCTGCAAGGGGCATGACTCAGTCCTCCCCTGTTGGGCATGCAGTACACAGAGGACAGAATCAGAGAATGTGCCTGCAAAATGAGAATCATTAGGCTTTTCATTTTCATGAGTGACTGGCTCCAAATTCACTGAGTGAAGTCTGAATCACCTCTTGTCCTTTCCAACACACAGGTCTACACAAGAGTTACTCATAACCACACTTTCCAGAACCTTTCCAGTCTAATAGTTTTGGAAGGCTCTTATCATCAACCTTCTCTTATCAGCAAGGAGACTGAAGTGCAGAAGGGGAGTGATTTGTCCCACGTGTTGACAGTGTAGGAGGAGAGATCTTGAAGACTCTTGAGATCTCATTTGAGTCCTTCATTATTCACAAGACCAAGTTTAATACTCAGAAAGTGTGTCTCTCCTGCTGCACCAACAACCCTCATAGGATTGTCTTCAAACCACGTTCTGGGTTTTTTTACTTGGGACACCAAAAACTCTCAAAACTAGACAGCTACTTGGCAGGTTCCCCATTACAGTCCCACCCACTACTCTTCCCCCACAGTCCACCCCACGCTCATATGTACAAACTATGATCTCATTTAATCACACCTTTTTCTGTCATCTTTCTTCACTTTCTTCAAAATTTTCTGTGAAACACCCACGTATCTGCTGGGCACCAATTTTTGTTTTACTGATGGCATCTTTATAAAAAAGCCCAGACAACAATGTTGGGCTGCTAAATGGCAGTGCTTTGTTCTGTGGTACACGGTGCTTCTGGTGATCATTTGTCATTGGTGACTCAAGAGACAACTTTAATTACCTTCTGCTGAAAGGAACTATTTACAAAGCAGAGATAGCAAACCACAGCTACGCAGCTGCTGCTTCTTGGAGCCCAGCATATTACCTCAGACAAACAAGTACACAAGACCATCAATGCATCATCTGAAAGTAGCTGTTCCCCCACCCCTGCCTCCAGAAAGATAAGTTTGAGCAGAGGAGCAGGGCACGCGCTGAGTTATATTTTAATTTAATTACCTTGGGCTGCATTGCCAGAGCTTCTGCATCTAACCCCAAAACAAGGAAGTTAATTAGACTAGGCAAGGTGTTTATCATGCCAGTCTTTCCTCTGTGTCCTCCCCTCTGCAGCGCAACCATTTGATCCATTCTGGTTTATAAGAAACTAAATGTTCAACCTGACAGGGCATGTTTTTTGTTTGGGTTTGGGTTTTTTTCTTCCCGTTCTTCCCTCTAGAGGCAGTGAGACATTGGAAAGGGAAACCTGATTCTGTTCCAACAGAGTTAGCTATTTGTTGAGTCCTCTGCTACTTTTTTTACAATGGAAAGATTAACTAAAACCTTTTAAGCCTCCAAGTATTAAATCTCCCTTTGTTTTTCAACTGAATACTTCTTTTATTACCAAAACTGGTGGGCCATAGCTCGACCTCCAGAATTGTGTGATTTGGACCAGGCAGCATCACACTCAGCCTTTGAAATGATGAGTGCTGCTGTTTGTTTGGCCACTGATTGCCTGCAAATGCAGATGTGTATCATTTTTATAGTTTATGTGCATACATTTATTGCATAGGTAGATTTAAACTGATGTTTTTGGCATCCCAAGCAAATACCATGACTATGGGCTTTTGTCTCTCCTGCAGGCATGTTATGGACACCTTGTCTTTCAGACACATGGATATTGTGGACTCAGTTGCCCCAGACAGCAGCAAAACCATTCACTTTTTGTCATTACCTTGGCGGTACTTGGCGGATAGCTGTAGGTGGTCTGTGCTGAGGAAGGAGGAAGAAAACACATGTGATAGTCATTCTTTGGTACAGTGACAGGGTACAAGGAGTTTCTGAAGCACCTGATCTACTTGGCTGCAGACTGAGCACAGGCTGTGCAAAAACATGAGCTAGTGTGGCTTTAGCTGTGGAGAAGGGTTGAACCTATGATGACTAAATAAAGCTGATGGCTTTTCAAGATCTATCTTTTCACTAGGTTAACACACGTGATCCTAGCTACTGTGTGAGTCTTCCCTATTTAATATTTACTATGCTGAAACTCTTTTACTAGGAGAAAACCTCATACTGACATCTGTTTAGAAAAAGTCCTAAACTGTGCTTGTATATGGGGAAGGGGTTGGTGTGTGACCCAACAGAGGGTGCGCTGTGTTGTTCTGGCAGCCCCCTTCCCCCTGAAGCCCTCCACCTTGTTTACAAGGGATGAAGCAGAGGCAGAGCAGAGGTGCTTCATGGAGTGGGTGTGCCCCCTCTGAGTTTTGGATGCTTGCAAGCCTGTAGACCCAGCTGTGAGGTACAAAGGCTGAGTTTGCCATCACGGGAGGTAACTGTGAGGCAGTAGCTGAGGCACGAGTGGTTTAGGAGGCTGGTGGAGATGGCTGGCACCTCCAGAAAACAAAACAAAACCCAAAACCAAAGAGTCCTCAAATAATTCAGTGCAATGTGGCAGCAAGAGAGCAGGTACACAATCCCCCTGGATGCAAGGAGGTTTCCCCTGCCTGGAATAGAAAATGCCTTGCTATGGCTGCTGCCTACAGCTGTGCCCATAGTTGATGGCTGCCTTTGCAGCAATGCTGGGTGCTGATGGAGGGGTCCCCCACACCTTCACCCACCCCATGCCACACTATCCCCAGGGTGCTTGAACAGCCTCTTTACTTACTTTCCTTGTGGGAGTATCTTTTTCTCCTGATGGGAATGTGCACTTTCCACCTAGGGTATGGAAATAAGGGTGGGGAGATTAGATCTGGCGTTGGTTAGTCCTTGATCCCCTTACCAATCTCTGGGAAGCTGTGGGCATGTAGGGAGATGCCCTCCACTAACTTTTTGGGCAAGTCACTTTACACAGTTTCTCTGCCTCTGCCCTCCCAGCCTTTCCCCATCCTCCCCAGGAGGCAGCCCCGGGCAGGCAGGTTGCTGTAACCAAGCTTTTTGGTAATAAGAGCTCGGCTCTCTGGACAACGCATTATTACTTATAGGTTACAGTTTTGTACTTATAAAAAGCCTGTAGAGTAACTTACAAAAAAATCACAACGTGGTACTGCTATGTATATGCATGTTAGCTTCACACGTATAATAAAAACATACTAAGAGACTGTAAAGCTGCCAGGTCATATGAAGTTGGGCAATGCTCACAACTTGCTGGTGGAGGTGCATTATGAGTCAGTTTCTAACTGCATATTTGCATATGCTTTTTCTCTCTCAGCCTGGGAGGTGATTAAATAACATCACTAACTCTTTGTTGCTGTTGATACTTTCTAAATGTGTGATCTTTAGGCCTTACTTTTATATACCACCTAAGTTTGCATGAAATATTTTTTTTTCTCCGTATGTCCCTGGTGTTCTTGCCAGAGTACCAGAAAGTTTTGCAAATATTAGTGAACTTCCAGAGTTCCTGTTTATTGAAAGAATGTAGGTCACTTTTCTTACAGCTGGGTATAAAGATAGAGCTAATCCTATCTCATTCCAGGTGGTCTACATGGTTTTCTCTGAATTGTATGTAGCATTTTTCCTAGGCTGAGCATAAACTCTTCTATCGTAGCTGGACATGCCAGTGTGAATATTTCATATAATGTGGTCCTAGAAATCCTATGGGATACATTTAATATAAAATATGTATATCTCATGTATATTTATAATGCACAAAATCCACATTAGGAGTACAGCATAACTGTCAGATTATCATGAGTTTGATGTAAGTATATTCAGTTGGCTTCTGATTGCTTAGTCCCATGCTTGGATGAAAAGGCTGTTGGACATGAATAGCTCTTCCACTGAACTTTCAAAAGATAAATAGCACATGTTCTTGTAGCATATTAGACCTGTAAAATGCTGCACAAGCCTTAGATAATTTTTTCTTATTTAGTCAATAATATGCAATCCTGGGGGAAAATACGCCTCATGATCTGAGAACTGAAAGCATTTCTCAGCATCTGCAATCACGCTACAGACTTGCTGTCTCCTTTCAGGCAGGTCCCCAGCAGTTCAATTAGGAGAAACTGACTTCCCTGTGGTTGGAGGGTTTTTTGGGGTGGTTGGCTCTTGTTGGTTTTTTTTTTGGAGGCAATTATAAACATAGCTTTATTAGTGAAAATGCTCAGAAACATTTCTGGCCAGCAGTCTCAAAAGAGGAGAAATGTGACTCAATTACTCAAATAAAAACAAAGACAGAATTCATTTTCTTTGTTTCTATAGTTTCACTTTCCTGTTTGCAGAGAGCTACATGAGCTGTTGTACAGGCTCCAGAGGCTGTCATGCTTGGGAAGTGGTCAAACCAAATGCTGAAGTGCCACTAAAAAGTAAGCTCCCCAAACAGAAGGGGCGAAGCGGCAGACTTGGAGATATATAGGAAGAATAAAAGAGCATCAAGAAATTAATCACAGAGGAGGCAGTGGTGTCTATAGATAAATGGTGGGGTGTGAAATCGTTCAGCTCCCAGTTGTGATATTTTCTCCCAGCAGCTTCTGTATTAAGCCACCTGCTGCTAAGAGCCTGAGTTTGTGTTAGGTCTGCTTTGCACCCCTTAAACTACTGTTGCCTTCAGTGTGATTTTACTTCAGACCCATCTGCTAAAGGACCGAGAGACAAGAGAGTAGATGCACTTTCTGACCCCAGAGAAGGGGTTTGTGGGTGGAAGTAGTGGGACACTGCTGGCAAGGTGACACAGATCCACCGATCCACTTTTAATAAGGGGTGACACCATCCTTGCCTGTTTGCAGAAATGTGATGCTCCTCTGATCTGCTGTGGGACATGACAGCACCAGTCTTCAGGAAGGAGAACTTCAATAGGGAGTCACTGCAGCTGTTGTATCTGTCTAACTTGGTCTCCCTTGGCTAGAGGTTATCAGTCCAGAAATAGCTGGAACCCCAGAAACAGTCAGTTCCTACCTGGCTCCTTAAACCCACTACCTCTTACCCAAAACTGCCAAAACCTCAAAAAAAAAATCCTCTGACCAAGCAAAAAAAGTGTTATCCTTTCTGGCTGCTTGACATAAAAAGCCCAGTGCCCCAGAGCCTTAGTACATTGTAGTTCCTGGTACCCCTGTAATTGTCCCTAGGCCCACCTCCCTGAGACCCCATGAGCCACAGCTGATCCTCTCCTACACATGGGCTGATTCACCTCAAGCTGATGAACTTTGCCTGCCAGTCTCACTAGGGTGATAATTTAGAATTATTTCTTCTGTCTGCCAATTTTCCCAAGCCTCGTAGAAGCTCCCCCATCTGCAGGTGTCCATCTACTTTGTTCTTTTTCCAGATCTGGTTAAAGCTACTCAGGACAGCTGCTGACAGCCGGTATGACTACATGAGTCTCAATCCTTAGGAATTTAGGTTTATAACAATATAACTTGCCAGTGCAGAACAAAATGCTCTGGGGAGGATTTCTGGATGTAGGTATGTAGCTAGTGTCTAAGACAAGGAACAAGGGAGCTTTGAGGACCCTTAGTGTGATTGCTATGGATTTGATCCTCCAGTAGTATTAAGCACCTTCAAGAATGCAGGATCAGATTGGTGTGGATGAGCTGACTACTATGAGAAATGTATAAACTTATATGTCATAACCTGAGCTTTATTTTAGCTTGTCTGTGAGCCTGCCCTATGCTGTGGAGCAGAGGAGCCCTTCCTAGCTGACTAGCACCAAAGCTTTGCAAGGATGCTGAGTCACTGTACAGGAATGACAGTTTCTCTTAAAAAAAACCCAACAAACCCTCGTCATTTCTGCATCCTAATGAACTTCTGCATGGTCTCTGATTTTTCAGAAACAGTTTTACCAGCAGTCAGGCGGCTATGACTGAGGAGTGACGTCCTACAAAAAAATCATGGTGAGCTATCACTGCTAACTGATGGGAGCTGGAGGGAGATGGGTTGCAGTTGCCCTCTGTCCTGTAAGGGCAGTTAGTTAATGCTCTCCCTGTGTTACTTCTCCTGGCAGTGGTTTGTTAGAGGAGATGTTTTGTAAATGAGATATGCAGGGTGTGGAGGTGCAGGAGCACAGGCTGCAACATGGCACCATGCCAGTGTCATCTTTTATGGCAATGGACCTTCCTCCCCTCCTCCTCTGATGGGGAGATAGGAGTTTCACAGACACATCCACAGCTAGCAGGAAAAATATGCTTTATTAAAACCTTGCTCACAGTGTTTCTGTTCCTAAAAAGCATTCAGGAATGTCTTAAAAAGCAGCATAAATCCTGTCTATAAGTGTGATGCAAGCAATTAAAGCAATGGGGGCTCAGCAAGCTTGGAGAGCTAAGAGCCTGGGACTGAGACCCTGCAGGCACATAAGCTCATCACTGCTCCTTGCTGCCACAGGTTAGGATGCAGCAGCTTCACATGGATTTTTTTGTACTTGATTCAAATTGCTTCTGAGAGCAAGACTTCATGCTCTGGGATTTTGCTCTTTCTCAAGGCCAGATAAAGTGGTCATGCCTTGTGTATCTTGCCACAGAACAGCAGGGAGGTGAGGGACATGGTCTCTTCACAAACAGAACATTTAATTCTGGCAACCTAGTGCCTCATCTGAGCTTCTTAAGAACAAGTAAGCAGTCAGGGTACAGTACTCAGAAGCTGTACAACTTTTTCTTTGATCTATCAAGATGATAATAGGAAAGAAAGGGAATTTTCCTGCAGAAACAAGGAGAGTTGTTACCAGAGAGCCCTGATGACTGCTCCTTGGAAGTACGAATGCACAGACCTAGAGCTAGGACGGTATTTAGCAGAAGCAAGTCTGTGACATGAATAACTGGCAAAGCAACAGCCAAAGGGCCTGGCTGCCTGGGTGGAAGAGCTGTCAGCACCTGCTACTCTGAAGAGGTTTTGCCTTTTCCAGGTGTCTTTTCCTATGCCTATGGCTAGCCAGGTCAGGCAAAACACTGCTGCATACCACAACAAAGCAAAGTTGGAGGGTGAGAGAGATACAAGTAGCTGTCGCACTGTGGTAGGGTGTCCCAGTCCACAACACCCCACATAGCACTGCCAGCTGTGGTGTCAGCTCTTACCTGCTTATGTCTGGGGATCTGCCTCTCACATTCATAATATTTCGGCACATGGGGTTAGGCACCCTCCTTGAAAATTCCAGGTTGCTGTAAGATAATATATGAATTGCAGCTTTACCAGAGCAAACCTCCTCTGTTCACCTTAGTAAAACAAGTCATTGCCTGAGTCATAGAGTTTGTTGGGGCTGGGGGGGGATGTCATTACTATTATGACTTTATTTCTATTTATTTCTCTGATTTGTAATGTCTTCCTTCAAGTGCTAAAATATTTCTGCGTGTCCTATTTGGCTGCAGTTAACTCAGAAATATCCAAGTGTTTCATTATATCCACGTAACAAGAAAATTTCTAAGATAATTCCAGGTAAAAGGGAAATTTCCTTTATAATTTGCCCCCCTTTCTATACGTCACATTAAAGAGTGCTGTACTGAACAGTGGTGAATCCTACTGGAAACTCACCCTGGAGTGGGCAGCATGGAGGCCTTTTGGCCAGAGCAGAGGCACAACATGGCCAGTGCCAAACAGTGCTTGGGGTGCTTGGACTGAGCATCTCTGCCATAGACAGTGCTAAAGGCAATCTCCTTATCCTAGATGGCTCCTGCCGAGCATCCTTCTCTGTCTTCACAGATCCTTAGGAGACAATCTATTCCTAACCACTGTTGTACATAACTATAGTGTTCTTATATATCTTATGTACAGCATTTAAATATATTGTATAATTTATTTCTGTGTAGTGTATATCAAAGCTTGTCTTTATGAGACGTGGTACAAAAGATGAACTTCTAACTGTAGTTTTGCTGCCTAGAAACCTGGAGTAGATGATAAGTACTCTCTGTTCTTTGTGTTCACAGAGTCACAGTCACAGACTGGTAGGGGTTGGAAGAGACCTCTGGAGATCCAACACCTCTGCCAAAGCAGGTTCACCTAGAGTGGGTTGCATAGGAACACATGCAGGTGGGTTTTGAAAGCCTCCAGAGATGCAGACTCCACAACATCTCTGAGTAGTCGGTTCTGTCACCTATACCTTACCTATAGGACCTTTCTCCCTTCAGCAGCCTCTCAGTGCGGGCCTACAGATGAAGTCACTTCCCTAACAATCATCCTGAGGCAATACTCTTTGACTTACTATGAACTATATTCTTCATCTTAATTTCTTTGCTAAACTACCTTTGTTTAATCAAAGGATTCCTCTGGTACCTTACATAGTCTTTTTAGGCTGATTCATTGCATTTGTTCCTATTTTTAATAATATCATTCTCTTAGCATTCTTGTTTATTAATTAAATATAAAATGGTATTAAACCTACCTTATTTTTGGTAGACAGTTTCCCATCCTTCCACTGGATCTCTTCACACTTGGGTAGCCAGTTTTGGGTTGATTTCCTTGCTGGCTGAGTAGTTTTCTGTACTGGCTGTGTTAAAGAGCAAAACTCAGTAACCAGAGTCTCATTATCTCTCAGACCGTAAGTGTATGCAGCACCCAGATATTGTGCACCTAAAAAAACCTCAAAAAACAACCCAAAGCCTCCACTTCAGACAAACACTGATGAGGGGGGTGGGAGAGGAAGAGGGGGAGGAATGGATGAGTGATGTGATTTCCTGCAGTGCTGGGGCTGGCAAGGGTGTTGCTGGTGCTGGTGGCTTCCATGAAGAGGCTACTGCAGCATGGACTCCTTCTAGGATGCCTGGACTGAAATATCACCTTTGTGTGCTCGCAGGAAGAGGAAACCACATGCCTGGGCACCTTGCTTTTCTGAGAAATGGTGTCACAAACTGAACGGTAAAAACAAACCCTTCAAACCTCCGCGAAGCACAGCCTTTGTTACAGAAGCTTTTCAATGCAATCTGGTTTTGCTTCCTTCTCTCCTTTTTGTCTTCTTCCTGAGGAAAAAAAAAAGAGAAACAGAAATACAATTTACAAGGCTGGTAATTAAGTGCATAAGTATGTTTTAATTCAGACATTGCAGTTGTGGTACATTGCTGGAAAAAGGAAAAAGAAAACCTCTGTAAGACTTCAGGTGTCTGCAGAAATTTCATGAAAACACAGAGGTGAGAAATGATGGGCAGTTAACTGGACAGTTTCACTAGTAACATGTAGTTTTGCAGATACATGTTACTCCACCATGATCTAGGTTTTGGTTAAGCAGCTTCCCTCCTTGGTTTCTCTTTTGCTTTTGGTAGGCAGTCTCACACCAGCCTTCATGTCCAGCAGCTGTCATTGGCAGTCATTTACTGTAGCCAATGACAGTGTGGTAGCAGAGAGGGGGGAGACCCATTTGTTAAGAGATCACAGATCAAATATCTCCAAGTCAAACGTGACCAAGGGTAACCAACTGTGGCTGTGCACACACTGCCTTTGTGCCGTCTGATCTCCAAGTTGTGCACTAATGTGATACACTGTCTGTAACCCTGCTTGAATAAGCATCCTGGTTCTGCAGCATCCCTCGGCTGCTGACTGCGGATCCTGCCCAGCCTGATACAGCAACAAAGGCAGTAGGTGTAGCTACTGTCTTTACCCCAGTGTATTATATCTCTCCAAGTCCAGACAAGACATATGTATGTCCTTTTTTCTGATTTACCAGGAACTAGAGAGACCATCCTAATGCATCAGAAAGGAAGAGATGAATGTGAATCGCTGGGTTTTTCAAGCAGTGGTTGCAGAACTATCTTCTGCTTAATTTATTCCCAAGCTTTTGCGTGCTTTGGAAAGTGCCTGAAGCTCAGGTGTTATGCGTAGTTCTCAGAAATGAAGCTGCAGTGTAACTGAAGCAGGACAGCATGGGATTTGACTGACAAGCAAGGAGCAAATCTGTAATCCACTACAAGTCTATTCAAAGACAAACAAATCAGGAAATGTCTGAATAAATGGACCTCAAGTTTTATGCAAAACCTGTAATAAGTGGTGGGGTTAATAAGTGGGCCTCACATTCCTGCCTGCCTTATCTTTAAAGAAGTTAATCAGTTTCTGATGTTGGCTGGTCTTTGGAGGAAGGGGTGGTCAGAAAGAGATGCTGCAGCTGTAAGATGCAAATGAAGACACAGATACATAGGGGCTGGGAGGAGAGTCCCCACATGCCCAGTGTCCTTGCAATACCAGGATCTGTAAGGGGAGAGGCAGAGCCTGGAAGGAGCAGCCAGCATACACAGCTCTTTAGCACCAGGTAGGGGATTCTGTAGCCAATTTAAAGTCAACACAGTTTTGCAGCTGCAATAGCCATCTCTACCTTCACCTGGCTGTTGCTAAGATTGACAGATAGGTCTTTACTGAAAGTTGTTTGCTGTAGCAGCACCTAGGTTGTCAGAATTGTTTGGAAAGGCTTCTGGAACATGACAGTGTTTCTAGTAGAAAATAAAATGGTAAAGCTGACAAGAGCATTACCCATGAATAGAAAAAAAATGCATCAACTGGGTTTGTAGTTCTTTTTTAAATCAAGAGCAGTTCCTTTTGTGATCACTAAGTGGGAAAGTTCAGCTATGAGGACTTCAGTAAAAGTGTCTGCAAGCTGGCAGAAAGTTCTTCCTTTAAAGTTTTGTTTCAAAATTGTAACAGAGCTAAGGTGAGAAGATCAGGAAAGTCTAGAATGAATCTTTGCACCCCCGTGTAGGACACTCACACCCTGCTAGGAGGCTTTGATGCAAAAGGACCCAGGTCCAGTTAACCTTCAATGTATTTTTCTACTTTGGAAGTTCTGAGAGGCTGACAATCAGAAACTAAATACTGGCTCGTGACTCCATTTCAAGGCTGGCAGTTTTCATTGTCTCTGATTTGGTCCAAGGCCTGTTGGAGTTATTTGTATTGCTTAATAGCTGTAAAATGTTCTGGCAAACCCCCCCGAGAACAATTTTTCATTGATTTCACATTTTGGTCAGGCCAGAATGCCCTTTTAGAAATCTTGCACAAAAATGCAACTATGAAAATAACTCAGGGAAAGGAAAATGAGATGTGATACCTCAAAGGAAGAAGGCACTAGTATGAAGTAATCACAGTTTCCAGGGTGGCAGGAATTAATTATTGAGCCTACTCAAAAGCACATCCAAAAGTGTTTCTTTTAGAGGTATAGTGACACTTGAGCTGTTTCTATTTTCAGATAATTAATTACCATTTGGAAGGAGATAAGGAATGGTGTGTGAGCATGTCTTGAGAAATTTTGTCACATTATGATTTGGGCTTGTTGGTTTCCCTCAAGCTATTTGCATGATTCAAGGTTAATCTATGTGGCAATATGACTAGAAGAAAAGAGTTTTAATGCAATCACAATCATTTGGAGTCAGAAGAACTTACAAAAATGAAAGCCATCTAATAAGAAACCAGAAACTTGAAATACAGTCTACAAGTAAATGTTTGACTAGCAAATGAAGTTTCACTGGCTGCTTACCCCACTGTGAAGCTCATGAGTGACCTGTGGGCTGAGGTTTGGGTTGGTTTCAGCAGCATGATGACAGCTGGCAGAAAAAGAGACACATGAGTGTTAAAATGACAAAACCAAAAGGCACAAAACCAATTACTCAAATCAGCTGCATGAGGTATTCTTATGTCATCTCAGGTGAGGGCAGAGAAGAAGGGGTGTGCCCGTGGGATGGCAGCAGCTGTCTTTCTGAGAGACAGGGCTGGGGAAGGAACGTGGACATGGGGGCAACCTCAGTGGAGGAGATGGGAGACCAAGGCTTTGTTTCTTCCCCAAGGCACTGTGTGACTCAAGCCCTGGGTTGAGTGCTTGGCTTACTCGTCTCCTTACCTGGAAGAGCTGCATTACAGCAGCACCAGCAGCTCCTGGGTCTCCACTGATTTACCCCTGACTGAGTCCTGTGAGTTACATGATGAGGACATTTGTATTAGTGATTGCAGCATGACTATTGACCTGAGGTCATGTCAGGTCAGGGTGGTCTTTCCTCCTGCCCCTCACAGACACTGGGTTCTCAGACAGGTTAGAAATCTGGGCTTGTATTTAGGCACTTGCAAAAACCTAACCTTATGGAAATGTGCTTATGAAAAACCCAGCCTTGTAACTCTTTACCCCTGCCCATGATGCAGCCTGTCTGGGAAATCGTCAGTTTCTTCCGCCACCATTTGTTGCTATGTCCCCTGAATTTTTTGCTTTTCAGCTGACTGCAGGAGGTTTTTACGAGTTGCCTCTTACCGTATGTGCAGGGAGGGGGAATGTCCCTAGAGTAAAAGCAAAGTGTATAAAAAAGGGGAAGCTGTGCTCAATGGATCAGTCGCTTGCTCGTCTCGCTGAGCACACAGCTAAGATGCTGGTCACCACTCTGCTCCTCTCCAGCATCTGGACCATTGCATCAGGTAACTCCTTTGTCTGTCTGTCTGTTTGTATCATTATTGTAACGGCGTTAGGGACCTCGGTGGCCCTGCCAGCCTGCTGCTGTGCTGCTGGCTGTTGCAGTCCCCACCTGGCATAACCCACAGGGCAACCCCAGGGGTGACAAGCGCTTGTGGCACCGCGCCGCTCACATGGGGCTGCAGACATGTCACTGCTAGGTGTGTTGACATCATCCTCTCCTTAATTTACCACCTGAGCATTTATAAGCTGCGGGCAGATGTACAAATTTATTGCAGTTTGCAAATCATAAATCCAGGCAAATGTCCAAATGCTCCCAAGGACCCATATGACTCAAGTTTGATTTCATCTCTGGTTATGTCTGGGATTTGGGTCAGAATATGGTACTGATTTGTTTTATCCGAGAGGGATTTTTTTTTGTAGTGATGGACATGGTGCTTGTAGGTATCTGCTCAGGCAACTGAAATCATGTTACATTTGGTTTTGTAATTAGAAATCATGTAGAAAAGCCTGAATATGTTTCAGACTAGCTTCCATGATCATCGTTTGTATTCTGTCTGTGGCACTACTGAACTCCAAAAAGCAAAATGACTGTCACAGCTTCACAGCTGGCTTCTTGATCTTGGATGGAGATCTGCCTGGCCATGGCCACAGCCATAGAGGGGGAAAGACCTAAATGAGTTTTGTCACTTAGGTTATGTAACTCTGGGCACTGCAGACAACCTCACTCCTCTTTAAACCGTGCAGAGATATAAATTGTTATAAATTGAATTATATATTTTCCACTGCTGTAACTGTCCCTGCTGATACGTCCTTTCCCATGCTGATGTGCACAAACAAACTTTAAAAACTAGTAACCTAAGAGGACTGTAGAGCTGAGCTGTCAAACCTGGGAGAATCCATTTTGCTTGCCTATCTCCTGAATCGTTTTTCCCCATGTCTATGAACTGGAAGAGAAGATTTTTTTATTTTTTTTTTTTTTCCCTCGAAGGCCTTTAATACCATGGTGTTTATACTATGAAAGCTTTTTGTCCATGGGCTGCACAGCCTCAAGCCTGAGATAGAAGGGCAGGTGCAGTTTGCCTCTGGTCCTCCCTACCTTACTTTTTCCTTCTGGTTTTCTGTTCTCTTGTCAGTCTCTGACAAGTATGGATGCACGATACATACTGATACACATAATAATTTTTAGCAGTTTTACTGATTTTCTTCTCTCTGTGCCACAGGAGGGCTCAGGGAGCAGTAATGCACCGACAGCTGTTTTGTTGTTAGTGTGGCTGAATGTTTAGGGAACCTCTCCAGGGATGCCGGTGGGTTAGCAGTCTTAGCAGACAGAAATCAGTCTCTCCTGCCTTTCTTTCTGGCATTCTTTGCAGCACGGGTATCAGGCTGAGAAGATGCTTTGTGTGAGAGGTGTCAGGTCCAGTGAAACTCTCAAGGCTGTTCTTTTGAGCTGTGTTTTTATTTTTTTTAACCTGGACAGAGGGGCAGAGAGACCCTCCAGAGCCTCTCTACTCAGGAGTGAGAATGAGGGGCTGGGGGGACCTCTACTGAGGGTGGATTGCAGAAGGGTGGTGAGAAATGCTGAGTGTGGCACTTGCTTCTCCCCCAGGTGATGTGCAGGTGATGCACAGAAAGGTCCAGTCAGTCCAGGCAGGAGGAAATGTTACTTTTTCATGCCGTATGGTCACAAAAGAAGATGTGCTCCAGGTGACCTGGCAGAAGGAGACAGATGGGGATGAAGACAACATAGCAACTTACAGTATGATAAATGGCCAAAAGATAGCAAAAGGTTACACTGGACACGTGAGCTTTGCCCACAGTGAGTTACATGCCTCGGCCATTTCCCTTCATGGAGTCACCCTACAAGATGAAGGATGCTACAAGTGCATATTCAACACATTTCCCTCAGGGGCTGTCACTGGCAGGATGTGTCTCAAGGTTTACGGTAAGACTTTGTAATTGTGCATGGGCTGCCATCTGAGGACCAAGTCATTTTCCCTGCAAAAACCTTTCCTGACCACTGGTCATTGCTAAATTGCTGCAGGAAAGGTGGCTCAGCTTCCTCTCTGGCTCTCCCTCCCTCTCTGGTATTACTTCTGATGGGAAGCCAGCATTCAGCAGTTCTTTAATTTTCTTCCCCTTTAAGTCAACAGCAGCAAGATCCCAAAACTGACACGTAACCCACGACTTCCTCCAAGTTTCCCTGGCCATGTGCTGTGTTGACAGCTGGCCTGCCACAACCATGAACCCTTTGCTCCTCTACTTCCTTTCCCTGCTTCTCTTACCTCCTAAGTATGGAAATCAGGCATGTTTTTTCTTACCCTGCCTTCAGTCTTAAAAAAATTCAAGGTATTAGGCAGAAAGAAAGACATAAGCATGGCCAAAGTACCTGGAAGCTTATTTAGAAGATATAGCAAAAATGGCAGTAGTTAGGCTGGGCTCAGGAAAGAATTGCAAACAGAAAGGCTGAAATACGGCGCAGCTCATGGACTTTGCCACATGAATATCTTGTGCAGGTCCATATCAATTAGCTTCAATAAAAGGGTTAAAAAAACCCATGAGTTAAGGTAGCAATATTTGTCACCTCCATATGAAATCATCAGCTAGCAAGTACAAGCTAAAATACAGACAGATAGATTGATTCAAAAGCAACAAGACTAACAAGCTGTTTAACATTTGAGGGAGACTCTAGGGTTTTGCCAGTGAGAAAGCTGAGACATTCGACACACCCTGAGGACACCCTGTTGGCTCCTGACTCAGTGGCTCTGCTGTGGTCCAAAGATCACATTCCATGTGGAAAATATCAGTGTTTGGGACCTTGCTACTGCCATATGACCCCTAGTACCTTCTGCTGACAAAGACACAGACAGATATGCCCACACACATACCAACATGCCAGGAATCCTCTGCAGGCGACAAAATATCCCCTGGCATGTAAGGGAAAGATGACTTAAGTAATAGGGGGAAGGCAGTGGGGGGGGAAATAAAAGCGAAAGCAAGCCTGGAACAAAAATTCTCTCTCTTGGGAATATCCTAGAGCAGAAAAGAAATTCAAAGATATTCACTCACTATTTCAGAGATGAAGAGGAAGGTGTTCCTAAAGATACCAGGCCCTGACTTATTCCAAGGTAAACACTGGTTACAGATCACAGGAAAATATGGAAGTGCCTTGCAGAGGGATCCCCTTTTGTTGTTTTTTTTTTTCATATGAACCTAAACACAGAGTTCGATTTATTTTGTTGTTTTGTTTGGGGTTTTAACCAAGGGGGGGAAATATTTCCTAAAATCACCAACCTTGTGGCTATGATTCATCCTTTAGCAGAGCACTGCTTTTTAAAAAAGATGTTTTTCTGCTGCTACTCACATTCCCACAAGCTTCCCTTCCTGCATCTTGGACAAAACCGCATCAACTGAGAAGGGTTTCACTTCTCTAGTGGGCAAGCGTGAGCCCATGGCTCCTGCTGCACCACTGCAGACTTGTAGGCCACGGCCAGGTCACGGTGGCCTTCCTGAAATGTGCTTGATTGAACGTGCCCTGGAGGGTCACCATGAACAAACTAAGTGCCTGGCACTGTGACAGAAGATTTTGATTCAGATATGATATATTGCACTGAAGCTAGTTTACGGGATGCTACTTAAATCCACAACCTTATTCCCTTAGTCCCCAACTCGTAACAGTAGGAATGTCTGAATAAGCCCAGAGGACTTCCTAGGATGGATTGTGACACTGGCAGGAATCTCCCAAGGCTCAGGGAATCAGGGTAAGGTGAGCAAGCCAGAGTCACTAGCTGAAAATGAAACACTGCCATGTCTTTGTCCTCAAGAGGGGACTGCCAGGGAGTTTTTGAGCTGGTAATTGCCTGATTACACCAGCCTTTGCAAGAGGGGCTGTTCCAGGATGGGCATTGTCAATGCATAATGAGGGGAAGTGAAACCACATAAGGAACTGGATACAACAGTGAAAAAAAGAAACAGGTATGACTGGAGGAATCTCAGACCTGCCTGAAGCAGAAATTTCCTACCCTGTAGCAAACCCCATTTAGGAACAGAATCATTTCAAGTGTGCTTTTGAACAGTCTGCTCCTCTTCCCTCTCCATTTGTTTTGGAAATCAAAGAGTGAAAGCCAGGAAGGGGACTAAGTAAGCAGGTACAGAGAAAGAGGGACACATGCCACAAGGGAGTAATGCACAAGACCTGCTGGGTCACAAAATTCCCCAGGGCATTTGCTGGGCCATCTTCAGAGACCTTCTGCCTTCATTGTAGATGGCATCATTTGCCTAGAAGACTCAAGAACAGCAGAGAAATGCCATCACTGGTTTATAGACAGGGCTGGAAAAAGCTTCTGTCATCATGAGGAGTACCATAATTCCTAATTTTTCTTACCAGTCTCTCTGACACCACTGTCAAGCCTTTGAACTTAAAAAGCACTCGTGACCTGACAATCTGCTTTAATTGGTGGTGGACTGAGAACTGGCTGAGAGAGCTCAGAGGGTTGTCACCATTGGTGCAGTCTAGTTGGAGGCCTGTAGCTGGTGGTGTTCCCCAGGGATCAGTTCTGGGTCCAGTCTTGTTCAACGTATTTATCATTGATCTGGATGATGGAATAGAGTGTACCCTCAGCAAGTTTGCTGATGATACAAAGCTGAGAGTAGTGGCTGACACACCAGAAGGCTGTGCTGGTCTGGACAGCCTGAAGAGTTGGGGGGAGGGCAACCTAATGAACTTCAACAAGGGCAGCTGTAGAGTCCTACACCTGGGGAGGAACAATCCCATGCACCAGTACAGGTTATACCTGCTGGAAAGCAGCCCTGCAGGGAAGGACCTGGAAGTCCTGGTGGACAACAAATTCACCATAAGCCAGTAGCGTGCTTTTGTGGCCAGGAAGGCCAATGGTATCCCGGGGTGCATTAAGAAGACAGTGGCCAGCAGGTGGAGGTAGGTTCTCCTCCCACTCTATTCTGCCCTCCTGACACCACATCTGAAGTAGTGTGTCCAGTTCTGGGCTCCCCAGTTCAAGAGAGACGGGGGACTACAGAAGAGAGTGCAGCAGAGGGCTACAATGGTGATGAGGGGACTGGAGCATCTCTCTTATGATGAAAGGCTGAGAGACCTGGGGCAGCTTAGCCTGGAGAAGACAATGCAGTCAGTCTCTTTTCAGCAGTTTCCAGTGATAGGACAAAGTTCAGCTGGCACAAACTAGAACATGGGAAGTTTCATCTGAACATGAAGAAAAAATTCTTTCCTGTGAGAGTGACAGAGCCCTGGAACAGGCTGCCCAGGGAGACAGTGGGTTCTCATTCTCTGGAGACTTTCAAGACCCACCTGGACACAGTCCTGTGCAACCTGCTCTAGGCGATCCTGCTTTGGGAGTGGGGTTGGACTAGGTGATCTCCCAAGGACCCTTCCAACCCCTACCACTCTGTGATTCTGTAATTACAGAAGGCTAAACATGTGATTCTGTAATTACAGAAGTCTATTACAGATAACCAAAGCTGACGTACTTCACTTAAATTCCATTTTTCAAATGCTTGGGAACATTGCCACTGCTCGAATGGAGGAACGTTTGCATTATTACTGCTCTGCAAGAGCTACCAAAGCAAGTACTTGTGAACAACACTTCTTGTGGGTACTGTTTCACTGGAAACAGCTATTTTGATGAAAGGCAAAAGAAGCAGTTAAAGTGCATGCATCAAACGTCGACAGTAGGCACATGCTAACAGCATAGCACGACTTTACTGCAAAAGCAAACAGTTGCAGACTTTGCCTGTGCATATATTACAGACACTTGCTAAGGAGAAGCTCAAACCCTACAGGATTTTTTTCACATGAGAATCATTCCTTGGGGTGCAGCATGAGAAGACAAAGGAGTGCTTAGTCAGAAGCAGAGCAGATGTGGAGTGCATGTGTTTCTGCTAAGATACCGAGCAATTTTTCTTATCCCCTCTGGAAACATCTGTGACAGTTTTCCTTACTGCTTTTGGATGTTGCAACCTAATATTTGAAGTTAAAGCTGTGGGTGGATATGTTATTTTTATGCATCCCGTGAGCGAAAGGAGAAGTTCGGAGATCATTTATTAATCAAAACATACACTGTTTGTGACACTTGTCTTTTCATACATGGGAGATTTTGAGAAGTTCCAGCTGAAATCCCCATACACACTTTTCTTGTTGCTCTCAGAGCAACACTAGTGGGTTTCATCAGCTCTGTGGGGTTTGAGTTTCTGTCGTGGATGATGCAAAAAATTAGAAATACCCACTTTTTAAAAATTTTTTTCTTTTTCTCTAGGCAGGTACAAGCATAGTAAATAAATGAGGTCTAGACATACACACACACGCATACCCAAGCTTATGGCATTGTGCTTCCACCCTCTGGCAATTATGGCTTGAAAGATTCAAACAGCCTCATGAGATGCATCTGGAATTGTACCAGGAGGCTATAGGTGCCACTGTGCATCTGGCACAAGCCTTTTCCCCTTTTCACAGGATCATTTGGTGTCTGCTACATCTCATTCATATCTAAGTCTTTGTTTACATCCCAAAAGGATAAAGGATCATTTTTTCCTAAGAACAAATTCATTTGTTTGTTTAAAAGTTCGATCACTAAGTGATAGTGAGGTGTTTGCTATTTTGTTGGGATAAAAATTAATTTCAGCATAAATATTGTGATGACCATTGTTATTTTTGCTGTGTAAGTAGTAATATACACATGGAGTCCTACTAAATATAGTAATAGATACGTTTTAAATCAGAAGGCATTCATATTAACTCAGACTTCAGTAAAACTAGAATTGCCACTGCACTTAAGTGGTTAAAAAAGTAATTTTCTCAGAAACAGGGACCTAAAAGTAGAGTGTGGTTTGGGCTCCTATGCCACCAGAACATGCACTGAAGTAAAAGACAGGCTGGTGAGCTTCCATGTAGAAACCTGTGAATTATGCTCCCAAATGCAGCTATATGGCTTTTTAGAGATTGGCCTGAGCCAGCTGAGCTAATTAGACTGACCTTGAGTAGGGGCTCGGACTAGATGACCTCCTGAGGTCCTTTCTGACTTAAATTATGGTAGGATTTTATGGCCAAAGAATAAATAGGTGATTTTCCAGAGGGGATACATGTGTCCTTGTGTTCAGGTCTTTTCTGGAGTTCTACCCAGGTTGAAAAGAGCCTCTTGCACTCCTCCCTTTATCCCTTGCAAATTTAGTTTGTATGAGTAGTAATCAAAAAGCAGGCTTCATGCAAGTGAGTTAGCATGAATGATGCCTGTAGTTCATCATTCTTGCTTACTGAGACTAAACATGACAACATCTGCAAATATTCTAGGGTGAGAAGGAGTTCAGAAGACATGACCTTTAATGAAGGTTTTGAGGGATACCAAGATGCCCCCAAAACCCAACACTAACGGGAAGAAAGTTTACAAGCACTGAACCTCTGCAGGTGAAATCCTGTGATGTAACCACATACAAATTTACTATTACTCTCTTGTTTAAATAGATGGATTTAGTCCTTTGCTACACAAGCCTACACATCTCAAGCAGCAGCAAAAATAATCCTGCAGATAAATTTAAGGGAAAAGAACAAGAATCTTCATTCACTGAAGCTGTTCAGCTCTTTCTGAGGGAAGAGGATATGTGGTTTCATGGTTTCATTACCTGTTGCTTTTTACTCAGTTGGGAAGCTGCAGTGCTGCTGATAATAACAGTATTGAAACATAGGTGCTTCTACCCTCTTGCCCTTTGTTTTTGACAAGATCTTAATTTTGTCACTGATGGGGCTTTGAGAAGGAGGAGGCAAGATTAGATATTAAGGTTGTCCTCCAAGATAAAAGTAAATACAGACATTCTTTGCTCAAATGTGAGCATAAAGTAACAGACTGTGTTGCTTTGTGTTTCACAGCCATCTTTGACCCTAAAGTGGAGGCTACAGTTATACCCAATCCAGAGAAAACCGAGGACTCTGAGAAAGTAGTGGGGATGAGCTGCTCAGCCACAGGGAAACCAGCTCCAAAAGTCACCTGGCACCTTCCCAGCATCCTGCAGCAGAAACCAAGGGAGTACCACATCAAGCTCAGCAATGAGACTGTGACCGTCATCAGCAATTTCACCCACACCCACTCCAAAATCCTCCAGGAATACCCCATCACCTGTGTGATCCAGCACCCCTCTCTAAATGTGACCCTGGTCCTGCCTGTGGACAGCCTGGTGCCAGGTCAGTATGTAACCCTGATCCTGCCTTTGAGTGGGGAGGAGAAACACCTCCTGGGGTAGATCAGGAAACTCCTTAGCGGGCTGGGGGCAGGTGGGGAAGGTACTGGAAAAGCAGTCAGAGATGGGCTTGGGAGGGATGAAGGAAGTGCTGTGGAGCATCTAGACTCCCTGGGTGATGGCAGTGTCTTGTTGCTCACCAGGTCCTCTACGTATCATGATGTGCCCCAGCCTCCCTGCTTCTGCCAAGGAGTCGCAGGGTTTCCCTATCACATAGTCTAATTCACCAGCAAGGCTTTGGGTAGCTCAGAGGGGATGGGTGCCACATGCTCAACCATGGCAATTAGACCCCCAAGAACAGGTCTGCTCGTGATACCATTTATGTGCATGCTGGCATGTCCTCTCAGTGTTCCTACCCACACTGCCTCACCCCAGAGACTGGCCAAGAGATGCCAGAGATGGGTTTGGGGTTGTTTTATTTTCTTCATGCATAAACTGAGTACACGCTGCTTTCCCCACAGGTCCAGACAACAACGTGGCACCGGCCATTGCCATTGCAGTGGGGGTGCTGGCTCCCCTGGCTTCCCTCCTCCTTCTCACCTACCTCCTCCGCTGCTGCCTCAGGCACCTACGTGATCCAGAGAGAAACCCAGCCCAGTCATGTTGGGTAGGTCTGCCTTTCCCCAGGGTGCTGCAGGGCTCACCCCCACCAGTCACAGGGCTCAACACCAGGACCAGGCTGTGCTTGGCCACCCCAGAGCTGGTTGCATGCTGCCCAGCCCAGGCTGCACATGGGTTGGAGAGGGACAAGGGGATTAGCCCCTATCCAGATAGCTAGGTATCAGCACACTGGAAGGGGAAACCCAAACTTAGGGCCCATAAGTGCCCAGCAGCAATAACAGCTAGAAAATGTTCACTTTCTCAATGACAAGGCATGCTGCAGTGGAAGCATTGCTCTGTTACTATATTTATGCACAAAACAGTTGTGCAAGCAGTGGCCGTACCCTTGCACCAGTTTTCTGCATCTCCTGAAATAACTTCCCTCTGGCACAACTGGTGCAGCTCACAGAGGAAGTTGCTTCAACAGTACATCTCGAACAAAATGGGGTCTTAGAGGAAGAGCAGGCCTCAGTAGGGAAAGCCCAGGTTGTCACGCTGCAGCGGGGGCTGAGACACTGCTGGCTGTCCCCCCAGGAAATGTGATACATGCCTTCCATGGGCATCCTGCCCCTAGGTCTAAGGTGGAGCCTGCTGCAGAGGGGTTGTGAGGGGAAAACGTTAGCCTTCCCTCACACCGGATCTTTACACTTACACTTAAAACAGACATGTATTGTAAAGAAGGGAAAAAAAAAAAACCAGCAACCTCTCTTCTGTTAGGTCTTTCCTGCCTGTACCAAGGGCAAGAAGTGTGGACAGTATGGAGATGCAGGCAGGTGGGGTCCCAGCTTTGGTGCCCCACTAAACACATGAGCAGCCTGCCCTACTTGTGCCAGAAACACCTTACAAGGACACCTTGGATTTCCAAGCAACTCTGCTGTGACTCACTCCAAGAGGAATACAAAAAGGACAATTTATAATAGCTATTTATTTTGTTATATTATAATATTCTGTTTTGTTGAAAAAAAAGCTGTGAAGTATTATGTGAGACTCAGGATGGCTGCATGGATCTGCATAATGAAATTCCTGGTTTGTATTTTCTGTAGTTTTGAATGCTATGCTTATTCCTTTCTGACATTATACCAGCCCAAGCCTAAAACTGGGAGGGGAACTGTCTGAAATACAGCAGCATTTTGTAGCGGGGCTGGACTGGGAGGTGTTGCTGATAGGCCAAAGGAAACCCCTGCCAGGAGGTGGGGTGCAGAAAACCCATGGGAAGGCATAGCACACTACTGGGATCTTTGGGTGTTGAACCTGTTCCCCAGAAGACATGAGAGATCAGGCCAAGACTGCAGCTAGCCTGAACTTGTAACGGTACCAGGAGCACAAGGCTTCAAGCCAGGATTCATCAGGCACAAGGAAGGTGCCAGCTCCAACTTTCTTAGAAAGTAATACAAAAGCAAAGTGCACATAGATGTTTTCTTCTTCTGTGGTTTCCACAGACCCTCTCTTAATTTCTCTAATTCATCACAGCTGTCTTGTGTGTCCAGGTCTCCCACCTGAGTGTGGGAGGCAGTAGGGAAATAAAAGGGCAGTTGGAGAAGCAGCAGCCTGCCTCTGCATATTGTGAACGGCATGGTGTAGGAGCAGGTGTGTGCAGTGGGGAGCAGGAGGCTGGTAGGAGGAAGGGGGTGGATGCTGTATGGGGGCAGGTTACACAATTACAGGGTGATAAGTGTTACCTATTGTTAAAATTCGTTGCTTATAATCTGTAGGGGAGATCTGAGCAGTTCTCCTGTGATTATCTGAATCCCACCCTATGCCTATGAAATCTTTCCCTGTAGATTTAGGGAAGGAAAAATGAGATTGCCTGTCTGGTGAGGTCTTTTGGCCAGTATGCAGGCAGTCAATGCAGGATTCTTTCCTCTTCTTCCGTCTTCCTGGAGCAAATAATTGTCCTTTTTTTTTTTTTTTTTTTAATCTTTCCTCCTTACTCATCCATTTCAAATATGCACTCTGTGTGAATCGGGGTGAGTTGTAGTCAAAAAAAAAAAAAAAAAAAAGCCATGTAACCCAAAATGAAAGCAAGTGGGTGAGTTGAGAATCAACAAATCCAGTCTTTGTCATAAAATGCTTTTTTAAGCTCACTAACAGTAATAGCAATAGCTGGTGAGCACAGGGAAAGGAGAACTGGCTGCAACCATCCCAATCAGGACATTTTCTCTAGAGCCCCATAATTATCAAAGGAGGAAGCTACATTTTGTTCAACCTTCCTGCTATTGCAGCTTAATTTCTTCCTTCTCTGTGAGCGAAGTGGTCGGGGAAAAGCAGGTTTCGCCCTGTGTTGGTGGCTTGTGGGGAGCATGGTATGGGCAGGACTCAGCCCTGGCTCTCCTCCTGAATGGGCTGTGCAGTGTCAGCCCTCACTGCTCAGCAGGGTCTGCACTTGCCCTTCAGGGAGGGGTTTGGAGAGTTTTAAGAGGAGGTTTCCACCAATGTTTAATCTAATGGGTCTTTTTTTAAAAAAGATAAATGCGTCTCTTGCCAAAAGAGGGAGTGTGGACACAGGTAAAGAAAAGGATTTTCAGGGGGAAGAGACAAGCACAAAGCTGGGGTGAAAGGTTTGCACACTCATGAAGATTGCAGACATTACCTATTATTATTTTCTACAAACTGGTCACCCCAAAGTGAGGGGAAAACAGGATTTGCCATTATGAAAGTATCTGATACGTGCGGGATTGTAGTTTCTCTTGCTAGTTAGCTGAACATTGACTTGTGAAAACTTTTATAGACCTGCTTATGAGCCTGATAGGACTAGAGACCAACTGAAAGAGAAGGATGTGATATGTTAAAAGCAAAATACTGTGCAAGAAAAGAAGAGGTTATCTGTTTATTTGTCTTTCACAGTATCAGAATGAGAACAGCAAATGACATCCAAGGGCAGAACACTTAAACCCAATGCGTGTATTTCCCTTTATGTTACACAAATCCAGTTACTAAAATGCAATGCCATAAAATGCTATGTGCTGTGCGGTTTGGCTTCACGTAGCAATGAAATGACTGTAATCATACAGACCCTATATCATTAACTATTAGCTGGTAAAAAGTATGAGTTGGACACAAACCACTCTTCAGGGAACAAACAAATGCATGATGGAGGGATCAGAAGTTTTTACTGTGGGTGTATAACATCTTAACTGTGGTTCTGAGGTTTCTTTGTGATTATCTTGTCTGCCCTGTTATCTTTGTTAACAATTTGGCATCAATTCTTTGGAGATTATATTTCAGATGGGTTTAATACAGATATTTAATATTTTAATAAATACTATCTAGGCTACGGAGTGTTGCAAATTTTGAATAGATCTTGAGAAGGAAAAATAAACTGGTAAGAAATTAAAGTGGAATAGACTGCTCTATTTTGCTGCTCCAATATCAGTTATATGAAGTGGGTTAACTTTTGCAGTTTACAGGAATGCTCTGAGGTACTATTGCCACCACTCAAAAAAGAAAACCACAAAAGGCCTAGGTTTTTTTGCCTGTCTCATGGCTGGGCAGTTGTTGTTCTAAAAACCCTGTAAGGTGTACAGGAATTACCCCCATAGCTCTGGCTGAAGATAAGACTTTGAAGTGTAGCTGAAATGTTGCCCTCAGATGTTTTAAAAGTCACTGGCTGAAACAGGAAGCATTATCTTTTACCAAAACCACTGCTGGCAGAGGAATAGGACGAAATCCACAGAATGAAAAGGAGCTTCTGCTTTGGTGAAAGAAGACTGAATCCATCATTCAACATTTCTCTGTTGTGTGACCCTGGTACTAAATACCACACCAGTAAATTTTCTATGAACATGGAAGAAAATATAACCTATTGGTTTTCATTCAGTTTTCAGCATTGAGACCCTGAAAATCAGCTGAAATAAGAGAATTGAGTGCATTTTTCTTTCATAACTGAGAGACTCAGACCAGGCAGATAAAAATCAAGCATTTTTGGTTTTGCTCTTAGTATACCAGAAATTACTCGTATTTTGGAAGCCTTATAAAGGGCCTTCTCATATCTCTGTTGCTTTCATCTTTACTCATATAAAGCTCTGTATGAAAGGAGCATTGAACTCTTGTCCAAGCTGTTTGTGGATGGACTCTGTTGTAGTCTTTATCTCTGAAAAAGACACCTGGAATTTCTGGGAAGCATCCTCAGTCTAAGAACCCTACACAATGAAGAGTTTTGACTTCCTTAAATTGTCAGAAGTTGTGGTCCTTAACAACCCTAAGAAAAAAGGAAGAAAAGGTGGCTTATCTAGAAGAAGAGCACTTGAAATTGTACATGAAAGACTAAGATGCAATGAAAAGCTCGCAGAAATAAAAAGCCTACATATTTAGACTAAAACCTAGATTATTTTTTCTATCAGAACACTTTTATTTGATATTATTCTTCAAATAATTTACAGAATATCCAGTAGCTCCTCATAAACACCCAAGGTTACATTTTAGGCTTAAAACAATTTGCCTTGAGCCTTCCTTTGCTACAGGAATGTATCTATTTCTGTAGGTGAGATTGTGGGTGGGTTTTTTAGCTGCCCCATCAGCTGAGTAAAAACCAGTATCTTTGTTTGCTACAGGTTTTCATCTAAATTCCGGAACCTATACACAAATGGGGAAATGTGCTATGTGTACAATTGTTATACTATCAGCCAGTGCAATACCCCTGCCACAAACAATAGAAAGTTTGTCCTTTGCTTTGCTTTTCCTTGACCCAAATAGTTTGCCTCTCCTGGTTTGTTGGAAGTTGTTTCCTCTCCTTGATGTTCTCACACATTTGAAGATGCCATCCTCTTGCCTGGATCACCTCTGCTGGGCACCCCTTGACCTTCTCCATCATGGGTAGTAACAGGGCTGAGATGGGAAGCAGGAGTTGAGGAAGAAGGAGACTAGGTGAAAGGGGTCGGTGCAGAGCCTGAGAGAAGGTGAAGGGGCTCTAAGGGGAGACAAATAGAGGAAAGATTTCCCCTGAAAATCTTTTAAGTTGGCAATTTATTAGAAAACAAGCTTTTATGACTTGGCTGCTTCCAGGAGAAGCACTTCTCACTAGATAAGCTTTGCAATGAGAATGTTATCTGGAATCTATACCACTCTGTGGCCTCTCACTTATGCAGGGTGTTAGCAGACTAACTGGCTTGAGAAGCTTGGCCAGTGTGACAGCCAAGCTACAGAGAAGATGAGCCAAGAGCTTGGGAAAGGAAATTTGAGGAGTACTTGGAAAGTGTACCACTTAAGTGCATGAGCAAGTGTCTTGTTATGAAAAGTCTGCAGAGTTAATTAGTGATGGGCAGTTTCTTTTTGCTCCTTGTTTGGTGCTGGCAGGTGTGTGATATGAGACTGGCTATGGATAATGCAGCCATGGAAGGGGAATGCTGGGCACAGCTCAGAGCTGATGCTGTGGGAGGGAGGTGGCACTGGGTAGCATTGCACTCCATGTTCCTCAGTCAATTTCTGTTTAAAATTATAAATCCTTATAACTTCCCAATTGAAGTAAACATACTACCAACAATAAACAAAGGCCCTTTTGATGACAATCTTCCTCTCAGAGTGTCTGCACAGTATTTGCTGGGCTGATGTCTGCACCTCTCAGCTCAGCAGCTGATGTGTCTGGACTTGCAGCCAGGAGTGAGTCAACATTTCCTTTCCTCCTCACCCTTTCATCTATAGGCTGTGATCAGGAGCAGGGTGCCCCTTGGTCTCCGTCAGAACTCAGAACAACCACCATGAACCAACAAAAAAGGGGAGAAAATACAGTGTTACAAAACTGCTGATGGACTTACTCTCTTCACTGCTAATTCTCCTCTTTGATGTCAGTGGAAACAGCAAAACTAAAGCCTGAAAAAGACTGTGGCCCCCAGAAAGTCGTCTTTTCCCCATTTCATCCTAGGGCAGGTCTGCTGATTTTAATTATTATGACATAATTAAGGTCAGATTCTCCACTACTTCTAGTCCAAGATGAAGCATCCTGCTTTATCTGAAAAAATTAAAGCATTGAGATCTGACTTGCAAATGTAGTCCTCCAGGATAGTTCTTTTTAAACAACCACATCTTCCAGGGCCTGTGATAAATGTCTGAAAAGAGAAAATCAGCAGGCTTCCCTTTATATGGAAAGTTCAGGAACTCCCTAAAGTAACAGTTTGGGAGGAGGGATGTAGGAAGTAGCGTGAGAAGTTGAACAGATTCTGCTTTAAAAATCTGACCTGTTAGGACATTTTAGAAGTGAAAGTGCCATTTTTGTATGCGAGCAGGTGGGGCATGTTTTGCCCCACAGCACACAAGTTGGCTGGCAGGATCCTTGCCTGGGTGAAAAAGCAGCGAGATTCAGAAGGTCAAGTTCGTTGCTGTAATAAAAATAGTGGAGCCCATTTTGTTGCTTGTATAATAGTTTCTAGAAAGAGAGAGGTGGGTAACATCTAATATGACTGCACCAACCTCCACTCTCACACAGGAAAGAAACTGAAGGTATACTCTCACAGAACTCATTTGTGTGTGACCCTCTATTGGTGCCTGCACCGAGGTCTGCTTTGCAATCTCCAGCCAGGCTCTGGACATTGATAAGAGAGGAGCAGATCTGCTCTGGTCTGTCTACTCTATCTCGAGTGGAAGATCCACACTGTAGTGATAACTATATTGACTGCTTAGCTCTACCTAGGGCTGGGTGTTTGCTTGGAACTGCAAGCTCATGTCCACATGCAGCTGCTGTGTTTATTGAGTGTTTCTCATATTTCTGTGTAAGATAGCCTTCCCCCTTTCTTATGAAAAACCCAGAAAAAATGTGTGGACTAGGGTGGGTATTGTTCTCTATGTACAACCAGAAACTTCACATGGTGCCTAATCTCACCACCAGATTACCGTGTGGCCAGGAGCTCTGCTATCTGTTTTTACAGAAAAACCCTCAGGCTCAAGACCTTGCTTCTAAGCCCTGGAGCACTGTCACACCGCTGGCTTTCCCCTTCTGGAATTACATGAGATGCAAACACACTTGGAGCAGAGAGACTTTAACCAGCTCTACTCTCTTCAGAGACTCCTTCCCTAATCCAGTTTGGGGGTTGGGGCAACCAGTGCAGTCAACATGAGACAAAGTTATGTTGGTAACCTGCAAACAGTTTGTGGAGATTAATGATTGACCAGTTCCCATGAGGAAACAAGGAGATGCTTTCTCCTTGGCTGTTTTCCCTCTGCTGATTGGCCAGGAATGATTTGAAAAAGGCGCAAAAATCATCAGCCATCCCCCTGGGCATGCCAGACACCGTCTGAGGGATGTAAGGAAGGAAGGCGAGCATTCTCAGGCAGTGCTCTCTCATATTATGCTTTTCCCCCTGCTTTTCTGGGCTGAAAGCTGCCTGCTGCTGCTCTGTGGAGTCTGCCAGTTGGAAGAGACAGCAATGGGTGAGTGGAATACCCTTTTCCTGCACCAGGTTAATTCTGGAACAGCACCAGCCTCTCTTGGTAAGCAGAGAGACCCAGATGTCATCCAGACCGAAAAATACTAATTGGTAACTGAAATAGTAGCTAATAATGTGGGGCTTGGTCACCAGAAAAACTGGGAAATGCAAGTCAGAGACAGCACAGGGCAATTTTGTCTTTGGTGTATATTCAGCTCATATATTTCCTTTTAAGTGTTGTTAGGCTCCTCAGCACAAGAGATAGAGCAAGTTTGCATTTCCGATGCATGTGTTGGGCAGTACACACTTCTGTTGGGAGACGGTGAGGCAGGGGGATATCCTCTCACAGCCATTTGCAGCCTCCCAGCTATGGGGTGCCCTGGGCTGCTCTACCTCCCCCTGCATCCCTGCAGGTGCCAGTGAGAGTAGACTGGGGATGGTCTCAGGAGCCAGAGATGTTTTTGCTAGGTAGTTGCTGCGTGTCACATCTATAGAAGACACCTCTGAGCTCCTGGGGACGAAGGTGAACTAACAGCAAACCACTGAGAAGAGGCAGGCAGAAGAGCCTGGGGCTCAATTCTGCTGTGCTTGCTAAGGAGCCTGTGTGCCCTTCGCTCCCATGCGCCTTCCTCCTCACCATGGAAAATGGATAGCATAGGCTAATGATATGGCATCACCCATGAGACCAAAGTGTCTGAGGTCTTCTAGTGTGCCACACAGCCTCATGGTGGATTTCCTTGCTCCAGTCTTCTGCAAGCTGGGAACACTTTGACTGGATGTTTCAATGCACTATATCCTTCCCTGAGTGAATTGTTTTTCCTCTTGCTCTTTCTGGGTTTCTTCTGTTCCTAGGTTTGAAGGAAGCTGTGAAATCTGATAGAGTTATTGTAGCAGCCCTTGGTGGAGAGGCAAATTTCTATTGCAACTTCTCACTCTCGGTGGATGTTTTACAAGTCACCTGGCAGAAGAGAAACGGGTCTTCCTTCCAGAACATAGCCACCTACAGCCCAAAACATGGGCTGAGGCTTATAGGGTCATTTCAGAAGAAAGCATATTTCACTACAGCAACCCTGAAGGCTTCAACTATCACACTCCAAAATCTCACATTGGAGGATGAGTCCTATTACAGATGCATTTTTAACGTGTTCCCCTATGGCTCTTTCAGCAAAGATATATGCCTCAAAATCCAAAGTAAGTTTTCCACTAACACTTTCTCACTTTCTGGTACTCAGCACAGGTGTGATGTAGTCAGAAGGTAAGGCATTATCATCTCCATGACATGGAGATTTTCCATGCAGCAGCATCTCCTTGAGAGATAGTTTCCAGAATTGCCACACCTTCCCTCTGAGGAGGTAAAAATAAACCAGGAGAAGCTTTCAGATAAGAAACTCTGTATGGAGATGTGACCCATTGAGCTTTAATGGTAAATTTGCCACAGAGTGTAAAAATTACCTTCTCTTTTCATCCTCAGCAATTTCTGAGCTAACAGTGGAATATGATTCTCACCTGCCCATCAAGGGTCTCCTCACCGTGGTTTGTTCAGCAACAGGAAAGCCTGCCCCTAACATCACCTGGCTGAATGACAATGACCTGGAAAAGTCTTCTGAAATACATCATGTTCAAAATGCAAATGGAACAGTAACAGTGGCAAACAGATTTACCTTCTTTGCCAACCAGGTCCATGCCTTGATCTGCCTCCTTGACCACCCACAAGGAAGGAAAATGAAGGCAGTCTACCCAGAAAAAGGGAGGGAAGGTAGGTTGTGTTTGTATGGAGAGGTGAAGCACATAGTGGGGACTGCTTACAAAAGGATGTGCAATTGTGGGACTGCAGCTTGTTCTTACATAGGGCTCGCTAGACATTTTTCCAGGAGTTCAGACCTCATACTAGATAAAGATTTCATGATTTGAAATCATCTACCAACTTCTCCCTGTGGTACCTTTGTATGCATACTTATATCTAATAAATAGGTAGATTTGTGTTTACTTATGTGTATATATCTGTATGCTTATATTTCTCCATAACCACTGATCTGGGGAGAGAGCAGATGTGGTCAGCTCTCCAGCAGCATTCACAGCTGAAGGGTACCAGCAGGACAGGCCCCTAGCTGTTGAATGCTGGAGAATGACATTTCATATGGAAGATTTCACAAGGGTATGTCTCATGAAGGATGGGAGACTTTCCTCATGATAAAACTTCATTCAGAAAGAGAAACACAAAATGATCAGGAGCAAAAATGCTGGCTTTTGGTTCCCCCAAAACCTGGGAAATGAGACACTATTTGTATTTATTTAAAAAATAAAATAATTTCTTGCCTGACACAGTGTTACATTGTTCCTTTCTCTTCTTCAAAGAATAAATGAGCACAAACTGATAAATATTTCACTCAGTCCCAACCTCTGAAAGAGGGAACAAGACATATTGACATCCCTCTATGTTCTGTGTGAACTTATTATTTTCTTTTTGCAGGTGTTCAGAAGACCATTATCATCATGGCAGTCTTAATAGCTGTGGTGTCCTTAATCTTGATATATTGCGGCATAAAACAAATATGCAGGAAACAGAGAAAGTAAGAATAATTTCCATTTTCTTGCAAATGACATTGTGTGCCTATGTTTACCTTGCAGTTTACCTTTCTTTTTCCTGTTGGTGTTTTTATATCCCTGCACTGGAAACTTATCCAAGTGGCAACAGCATCTTTAAAATAGCAAGAGTCACTCTAAATGCCAGGAAGTTTCTAAGCATTATGTGACTAGTTAATGGTTGATGGGTTTTTTTTCAGACTGAAGAGAAGTAGTGCACCCAGAATGCCTGTGGAGGAGAAAGTTTTACATCAAGACCTAAGTGAGAAACCCATGACCCTACACACCCCGAAGGATCAGCACGTTGTTTATCAAAATGAGGTAATGTTACTGCCCAAGTCTTCCAGTAGTTATTCACATCTTCCAAAGCCTTGGCAACACTTACCAGGAATGTGACAAAACACTTTCATTGGAACTGGGGTCCTCTCCTGCTGCCATGTCTTTGCTCCATGGTATAGACAAAGTGGGTGGAGTGACACCCCATCTAACCTCTAGCAGTGCTGGGGAAGACCTGGAGTGTGAAGGAGAAAAGCTTAGTCAATGGTTAGGTGGAAAGACAGAGAAGAGGTACTGGAAAAACCCAGGAGATCAGATGGGATGTCCCTTCTGGACAAAGGTGAGGAAGTGCTGCAGATCTCAGGCACTGTAACCAACAGCCTCACGCAGAACTTTCCATAGAAAAGTCTGCCATGTTGGTCACGCAGGCATAAAGGTGCTCTGGAGAGCTGGTGCCATCTGCAAACAAAACCAGGAAGTGAGCCCTACTAGCCACTTTCCCCTGACTTCCCCCAGGTTCCCTGTTTTCCTTGAAAGGTCTTGCTACTCCTGTGCTGTTAATGGGAGGCCTCTTTACTTCTCTCTGCCAGATACTGTAGACCTTTGTCATGGTTACCATGCCACGGTGACGTGTGTTTTGCAGGACTGGACACCAGGCTCTTCACTTCGTAAAAGGTCACCAATTCTGAAGAGAAACCTGAGAGAGAAAAAAAGTTGCAGGTGTTTGATTTCAGAGGAAGTGGAGAACCTGAACAGCAATGTCCACAGAGTGTTTGATGGGGGACCTGTTGAGTTATGCATCAAGGAGCTTGGCTGCATGCCCCTGACGGAGGACAGAGAGGCAACAATGTGTGTGGGAGGCCAAATACCACTGCACCCCTGCTCTTCTCCAGCACAGGAAGGAGAGACATCAGCCCACTAAAGGTGCACCTCCCCAGGTCCAGAGGAGCACAGGGTCCAAGGGCAGTTGGGGTGCCCAAACAAAGGACCCGGGGAAGGGGGGACCTTGCCCAGGCCCCTCCCAGGGATGTCCCAGGAGATCTGCAGCACTTTTTGAACTGAGGCATGTCACTGTCTAAAGGGGTAGAGACACATGATGGCATGCAGGAGAAGAGCATTTTGGAATTGCCCAGGAGTTATTATGGGATGCTTAGGGGAGGACCCAAAGGTGAGAACGGGAGAAAACAAGGGGATCTGGTGATAAAAAGAAGACTGGGAAAATGAAGGGATAAAGGGGCAAAAGGGTCTGGTTGCTGGTATGCAGGAGGCTGGTCGGTATGCTTGTCTGGCCATGCCCACTGCTGGTCACCATGTCTGTTCTGTCTTCTTTTTAAACTCCATTTCTAAGTCTTTTCCTGGGTGAGGGACTCCCTAGCCAATGTGCATATGTGTATGGGGGCCTGGTGCCAGCAACTGCAGAGACCTGAGTGAGAGAAACCAAGTGCCAGCCACCAGCATAGATCAGGGTCAGAGCTCTTGTGTTCCTGGTGCAGCACTTGGAGTCCCCACAGCTGAGCATGGGATCACCAGCAAGGATCAATCTGGTGAGTAGGTGACAGGTCCTGAGACATCCTTTGAGGTTTCACAAGTAATCAGGTGGGAGTATCTATGCTGCAGATACAGCAAGACCCACAAAAATGTACCCAGATCAGTATTTTGAAAAAAGTTATGTTTTTAAGAGCTCAATCTAGAAAGCTTCCCCTCCAGCTCCCCGTATCATTGCCCGAGGTGTGTTAGAAAAGTCCTTTCAATATATTTGCAAAGGGTCATCTAACAGCTTGTATCACAGTTCAGCCACAGTGCAAATCACTTTCTTTTGTAAGAGCAGAGTACCCTCTAGTGGGAGAGATCATGAATGAAAGTGAAAACTTCGGTGAGGCTTCCCTTAAAATAATAACTCTGGAGTGCTGCTTTTTTTTTTCTCTCTCTCTCTTTGGACTGCCAAATAGTCTTTTGGTATCCAGCAACCCTATTCCAGGTATCAAGAAGTAACCACCACTGTATCCAAAGACGTTCAGGGGCAACATAATGAAATGACTTTATAAGGATTCTCCTTCAGCAGTGGAAGAGAAAGTATTGAAAGGGACTGACAGAAGGAACTGGTTTCAGTCCTGCCATGCTATCCTGGAGAAAGAGCTCTTGCAAAGGACCGGGGAACAAAAGGTGGAAATATTCCCAAGCGTGTTCTCCAAGCTGCCAGACTGGCCTGCAATGTATAAAAGGTGTTCTAGAGGAGAAGTGAGAATGTCCAACATTTGTTAGTACCTGGGAAGGCATCTCTAGGCTGTACACATACCTCTGACAAGTTCTGCCCAGGGTTGCCTCTTGAGAGAGCTGGATTCCAGGTGGCATGGAAGGCCAATGGCATCTTGGCCTGTATCAGGAATAGTGTGGCCAGCAGGTCTAGGGATGTCATTCTGCCCCTGTACTGGGCACTGGTGAGGCCTCACCTCCAGTACTGTGTGCAGTTCTGGGCCCCTCACTCAAGAAGGACGTTGAGGTGCTGGAGTGGGTCTACAGGAGAGTGAAGAGGCTGGGGAAGGGACTGGAGGGAAAGTCTGATGAGGAGAGGCTGAGGGAGCTGGGGTTGTTCAGCTTGGAGGAGACTCGGGGGGGGGACCTTCTCACTCTCTACAACTCCCTGAGAGGAAGCTGTAGTCAGGAGGGGTCGTATTCTTCTCCCTGGCAACTATTGACAGGAAGAGAGGGCAGGGCCTGAAGGTTTAGGTTGGATCTTATGAAGCACTTCCTCATGGAAAGGGTCATTTAGACACTGGAAGGGACTGCCCAGGGAGGTGGTGCAGTCGCCATCCCTGGAGGTGTTTAAGGAAAGACTGGATGTGGTGCTTAGTGACATGGTCTAGCTGATGTCGTGGTGTTGGGTCATAGGCTGGACTTGATGATCTTGGAGGTCTCTTCCAGCCTCAGAAATTCTGTGATTCTGCAGCTAGATTTCTTGCTCAACAGACTGTTAGAAAACAATCTCAGGTGAAGTTAATAAGAAGTTATCCTCTGACTAAGAGTTGCTCAGCATTTAAAGGATGACTGTTCCCTGTGTTCTGGAAACCATGTGCTGATTCAGCTTGCCATGCGTGTAGGTCACAATGAGGGCTTCATCTTGACATTCCTTGAATTAGAATTTTGTGAGATTAAATACTCAATTATGATTGTTTGAGGGTTTTTTTTGTGCACAGAAATTGTCTGTGGTTTTTATCATTGTAGTTGTCCTGGTTTGAGTTAGAACAAAACAATTCTGTTCAGTGATTTTATTTTTCATCTCAGTCTCTGACAAGCTGCACTTTCTGAAGTTAACAGCATCTTTTCTCAAACAGTGTCTGCTTCTAGAAGTGATAATGCTCAATATTTAAGAGTTACTACCAAGGATAGGTGTGCAGGTCTCTGTTAAATCTCATGTACCATGTTGGGCGGTGCAGAAAGTAAAAGGTGTCACCTGCAGGGGGAAGCAGCCAGGGCAGGTGCCCCTAAACTGACCAATGAGGTATTCTAGCCCATATACATCATATCTGGTGTCAAGAGGGATCATGAGGGTCAAGCTCTCTTCTTCAATGACTGGCATCAGAGGAGAACTCTGTCCTGCCTTCAATCCTGAATCAAGTTCCAGAATCCAGCTCCTCAACCTGATTCCCATCTGCTGCTGAGTCCAGTCTGGGACTTCCTCAGTGCCTGCTCCACAGCATCAGTAGTGATGGTAACGTAATTGCCATGGGGGTGGGGAGGGGGAAGGTAGGGTCAGTACTGGCTTTGCATATATTCCTTTTTATTATTATTTTCATTAAACTTTTTCTAATCGCTCAGTCTCTCTCCCTTATTCCCTTTCTCTTCCCCTTTGGGGAGGGAGGTGGGTTAGCAGAAAGCATCTATTACAGGTCTAGCAAGCTGCCCTGACCCTAAACCATGACAGTAGTCATGGACAAGTCTCTACAGAGACACTTAGATTGGATAGATGTGCCAATGTTAACAGTATGAGCTTCAACAAGGCTAAGTGCCAAGTCCTGCACTTGGGTCACAACAACCCCATGAAATGCTACAGGCTTGGGAAAGTGTGGCTGGAAAGCTGCCTGGTAGAAAAGGACCTGGGGATTCTAATTGACAAGTGGCTGAATATGAGCCAGCAGTGCTCCCAGGTGCCAATGTTATCCTGGCTTGTATCAGAAATTGTGTGAGCAGCAGAAGCAGGAAGGGGATTGTCCCCCTGTACTCAGCACTAGTGAGGCCACACCTCAAGTATTGTGTCCAGTTTGAGGCACCTCAATACAAGAGGGATATTGAGGTGCTGGAGTGAGTGCAGAAGAGGGCAATAAAGCTGGTGAAGGGCCTGGAGAATAAATCTAATAAACCTTATGAAGAGTGGTTGAAGGAGCTGGGATTGTTTAGTGTGATGAAGAAGGAGGCTAAGGGGAGACCTCCTGACTCTCTACAACTACCTGGAAGGACATTGTAGAGAGATTGGTACTGGTCTCTTCTCACAGGTAATTATCAATAGAACAAGAGGGAATGGATTCGAGCTGCTATAGGGTAGGTTTAGACTGGACATTAGGGAAAAGGCTTTTCACAGAAAGAGTAGTCAGATGGTGGAATAGGCTGCCCAGAGAGGTGGTTGAGTCGCCATCCCTGGGTGTGTTTAAGTATTGTTTAGATGTGGTGTTGAGGGACATGGTTTAGGGGTGAACTTCGTAGAGTAGGGTTAATGGTTGGACTTGATGATTCCAAGTGTCTTTTCCAACCTGAATGATTCTACAATTCTATGCCATGTATGTGGTCTTCAGTTGTGGCTATGATTGGAAGCCATCAATATATGTGCATAAACACAACAACAAAAGAAGGGGAGAGTGAGTTTAACTACTGCTTTTCAAAGATAATTTTTTTCCCCCAGGAAATGGAAAAGGAAAAAAGAAATGTGCAGGCTTAGTGGTGTGAAACAGCAACCAGCTAAGTGGTTCTGAGGCTGCTGAAGGAGGAGAAGAAGAATGGAGTTACCTCCACACTTCTGGCAGTTGAGTACATGATTTCTCCTTAGTGCAAAAGTGTAGTTTTTCTAAGAGTAAAAATTTAGTTTTGGTGATTGAGAAGGAAAAATGAAAATATCATCAAGTGCTCAGGGAAAAAAAAATATTATAAGTCTCACTTTTCCCAGAAAGTCTCACTTTAGGGTTTCTTTAAAACAATTCAATACTGGATGTTTACAGGGCAGATGATCTAGATTTCACTACTTTTCAGGTAGGAGTTTGGAAGTGCTCTTTGATTCTGATGAAATAGAATTAATTGTTTCTTTCTGTCATAGTAATTGTGTTGTTTCCTTTCAGAAGGGACAACATTACCAGTTTTAGAAGCAAAACAAAATAAAAGGCTGACACCAAAGCTGTCCCAAAGCCAGCCTCACTAACAAGATCCAGGTAACATGCCCGAGCTTGCTTTTTTTTTAGTTTGCCTGTCCCAAGATCTGAAGGAGGTTCTCTGGGACAGCAGAAATTAATATAAAAACTTTTCATGACTGTCTTGAAATATCCTTCTTTCCTGGCTATTAACCTGACTTTCTCCCAGTTACTCATCCATAGAAAACTAGGATTTGCACTGTCTGAGGTGTGAATATATTTATTAGTCTGTGTAATATGCAGCACACTTCTGAGTGGGTCTGAAAAAACAGCGGTATCCATAGCTCCTGGCTGCCAGGATGCTCAACCCTCTTACAAAGAAAAGGCACATAAATAAAGATGAGCAAGAGAGTTGTGAACAGCCATCAATACAAAAAGACCAACAGGTTTCCCTGGAAAATGAGAGACAAGTGAAGAGAATGCGAGCTTAGGTATGGATAACTCAGATGTACCAACGATACACAGCTGTGTAATGCCCAACAATCCCCACCCCTCTTAAGTCCATCTAATACCAAATCTCCTTTTACAGCTTCCTTTTTAAGTTTAAGTTCAGGTCTCTTCCATTTTACGCAGCTATTCTAGAGGTGGAGAGCAAGGCAAAATGTAGAATGTATCCAGCCCTTTCTTGCCACATAAAGGATCCTGGAACTATTCTGTCATTTTATCCCCACCCACATGGTTAACTTTCTCTGCTGGGAAATGTGGTGCAATTTGCACTCAAGAAATCAGCAAGACCTCAAACTGTTACCTGTTTAGCGCTTTTTTTGTTTTATAGAAGTAAGTTTAGGAGGGGAAAATATGCAATTTGTCCTAGGTCACACAGTTGAAGCACTAGCAAAATGACAGCTGGTGGCAGATCCTCTGGACCAGAGTAGAACTCCTAGTAGACCTATTGGAGCATTCATGAATGAGGAAGCATTGCTTAAATAGGCTGGTTAACCCTTTTATATGAACAGAGCCAGAAGGGAGATGAAGCAGCAGAGACTACCTGTGCTGATGGAAGCCTCCAGCAGGCAACATGCCTTAAACTTAGTGTATTTCGTTTTACTGGAATCTGTCACTTCCTCTAATTTTTTTTCCTTTCCCTGTTAAGTAATGACAAATCAGTTGTATCATATTCTTTTCCCTAAACCTGTACAAATTTCACTGTTTACTGGTTCAAACGGTTCCCCTTAGAAGAGGTCATTAGTCCAAAAATCAAGGGAAGAGCTAAGTAATAAATCACCAGCAGGGCATGCCCACTCAGGAGGAGGAGGAAAGAATAAAGAATAGACCTCACTTGTGACAGAAGGGATTTCAGATTGCCTCTTCCTTGTGGATGAAGAAATAACTGGAGAGGAATGAGAACTCTCTGTCTTTTAGGACAAGCGGTCTCTACTCTTTCTTGATAATTTTAAAGGCTTTGTCATGCCAGAGCATCAGTGTCAATTTGGCCACCACCAGCGTATGGTGGTATACAAAGAACATTGCAAAACTCAGCAGAGATCGCTGAGCCAAGTCTTGTAAAATGAAATAGTTGACGCAAGAGCACAGAATAGGGGAGAAAATGATTTTTGTGTCTTTTTCTTCTATAATTATAAAAAGATGTTTCATGTTCTGCTATTGTTGGTCTGCCTGAAATAGTTTCTATTTGCTTCTGTCTGCTCTGAGCTTCATTTACTACTTCAGAACTATCCTTCCCTTGCTCAGCTCTAGTTTCCTCCCTCTTTTCCAAGGAAGAATCCCTCTTACTTTCCAGACCTTTTCTTTCTTCTCTAAGTAAGCTTCTTCTTTCTTCTCTAAGTTTATCCATTCCACTGAAGGAGCAGTAAATTTGGGATAAATATAGACTCAGATGTGAGTTACAGGGAAAGCTAATATAAAATATTGCTCAAGGCCCCCAAATGTCCCCTTTATTTTCATGAAACAAAGGCAAGAAGATGTCCCTGGGACTTCCCTGCCTTCATCACTTTGATGGCACAAGGCACTTCTAGAAAAATTTATCTTAAGCTGTGTAGTTTGCAGTTCTTTGGAGTTCCCTCTGAAATCCCCTCAACTATAGTGAAGGCAAGTTAGCATAGGAGACCTGCTAACATATTTTTCTTTTTATGAGAAGGGTGTAGGTATGTCAGCCTTAAACAACATGTAGTAGGTTAGTTGCTGGAGACCTGACCAGCTTTAGAAGGAACTCATTCTTTACTCAGAACAAAAAGAGGAAGGCTGGCAGAAGGGAATCTAAGTAACTCAAGACCTACTCAGATATTTGTCCTAGAAGGTAGAACAAAATGTTGAAAAAGGTAGAGATGGAGCTTGTGCCTTGGTTTGTTAGTTGGCAAAGGAAGGGCTCCACTAAATTGAGCACAGTGTTGGAAGATGTCTCCAAGGATTGCTGTATCCAGCTGGAGGAGTCACTGCCCTGACCTCCAGCCTCCAGTAACAGGTTAGGCCTGATCTGGTGGGAGTCCTGGGGGCTTTCCTTTTTCACTGGTCAAAAGACAATGCTTTGTGCACTGAGGTACTGAGCGCAGCAGAACAGGCATGGTTAACACGTGAGTAAGCCTGGGATGACTTGGGCAAGGTGCAAACACCACTCAGTTCCTTAGGACAGTTTAATACAAACATTCCTACGCATCTCTGTCTTAAACCGGAAAGGGCTTTTGGGTTTATGTGGTCACCTGGACACTATGTGGACATCTTTGTCAATTAATTTTGTCAGGGGCTTGAAATTGTGCCAAATCTGATATTTTCCTTATGAGCAATGATGTTTTAAATCAGGAGAACTTCTAGGCCTTGCAAGAGAAGTATTACAATTGAATATGAATGACGTAGGAACACATGCGTGTGTGTGTGAAACCAGCTGAAGATACAGCAGATAGTGAATGTCCTGTATTGATTGTGAAGGATGCTACTTCTAATTTAATCAATTTGAGAAACAGGCTGTTTCTGCCAAGCCTGGGAGGAGTGTGATAAAGCTACGACAGGGACAACATGTCAGTGGAAAATCCTGTCGTCTAACAACAGGAAGGTGGCAGTAAGATTGCCTTGCATCACTTGTGCTGCCTCTTTTCCTTTCAGCCCAACAGGAAGGTAGTGGCAAAAGCAAAAGACCACTCCTAATGATATGAGGCATATCGCAAAATCAGTTTCTCATCACCAATGAAGAGGAAACAGGAAGATCCCGGTGAGACCACCTAAATACCTACAGCTTGTGAGTATGATACTGGGCCTAAAGTAATTTGTCTAGAATTTTTTTATAAAAAAATGACCTTCCATTTCCCCAAGATCTTTCACTGACTTTTTTTTACAGCTTAACAGCAGAAAGAAAGGTGGTATTTGATTACCCAGGCTGAGGATCCAGAAAAGGTCTAGTAGTCAAAATTGTGACCTGCAGTTAATATTACAATTTGTAGTAATTAAGGGAAAGAAAAAAAAAAAACAAACACAAAACAAAACAACAACCCAAAACCAACCAAACAAATAAAAAACCCCACCCAAAATAAAAACCCAAACAAAAAATACCCACCCAAACAAAAACAATTACCAGGTTTAGCAAAATCTTGACACATTTGTTGTGCAACTTCCAGTGAAGCCTTACAATAAATATGTTCAAGAAATTGATCTGGTCTGAAAAAGACAGTTTCTGAAACACCAAGTATTCACAGTCCAGGAGCTGGATGATGAACGTCACAGCTCTTGGCCATTGTTATGAATGACTAGAAGCATTATTGTATCATTGTTCCTGCTGTTGGATTCTAGCTTTAGTGTTTTATGGTAGCACAGAAGTTATTAATAAAAATTCCTTGTCGATGTGACTGTCACTACCCTCCAGCTGAAACCAGGGGAGAGTGTGCTTTGAACATAAAAGCAATTTGCTCTGTTGCATGCTGGAATGCAACCCAATATTTCTTAGAAAGAAGTCTGGGTTTATGCTTCTGATTTTCCTGGAGCGCTCTTGGAGGTAACTGTGCTGACAGGCAGAGTTTTGTATTACTGAAGTACCTCTCATCACGTTTTGGGGTTTGCCATGTTCTTGATTTAAGCAAGTAGAGTTCGTGGGTTTTGTTTGGTGGTTTGTTTTTTTTTTTTCACTTGTTCTTTCACTATCAGCTTGTTAATTTAGTCGATATTAATAACCCTCGAGGGAAAGAGAAAATGTGGAGAGGGGCGTGTGTGTGAAACCTTTTGCAGCCACTTCCAGGGGCACGGGAGAGCTGGGACTCAACAAAAAAAGCGTGTTCCCAGTCTCACTGCTGCGTGAGTGAAGGGAGCAAAGGAGGTGAGTCCCTACAGGTGCTCGCTGCCTTACCCCTTCCACTGCCGGCCGCAGCGGGCTCCTGGCGACGGGCAGCGCGGCGCTCAGGAGGTGTCGGTGACGGACCCAGCCGCCCCGGGAGGGCTGGGGGCGGTGCGGGCGTTTCCGCCTCTCCGAGGTCCTCGAGCACGATCCTCCTTCCCCCCTCCCCTCCCACTCTGCTAAGTACTTCTCCTGGGCGCGTTTACGGCTTCGAGGGGGGGGGGGGGGTCGGAGGGA
>JANHFX010027832.1:0-29006 GCA_027560015.1 Chloroceryle amazona
AAAAATGAGAGGAAATAGGCAGCAAAAGTTACAGGTCCTTGGAGAAAGAACACAGGGAAAAGGAATAAAGGAAGAATTATCCATAATTTTCTCAAGCCTATGTTAAACCAGTTATACAGTAATTACTTACAGGTGAGATAAAATGCAAAGGACTGCCTGTGTCCTCATGGAAACTGAAGATGAAAGGAAGTTGAAAGACACTGACAGAAAATTACATGACTTTGTCAACTGTAGTGTTAGAAAAGGAGTTAAATATTAACAGCACAGAGTGCAAAATTACGGTTTTAGACATGAACTACAAAGGATTTCTGAGTTGAAGGTAATTAAGATAAGGGAAAAAAGCCCCTGCATGTAATGTCTGGCAGCAAAACACTTAAGTTGTCAAAATAAAGCAGCTGTGCAAAAGGTTGATACAACTATAGCATGTACTAGTGAGCTACTTTTAACAGAGACAGGAAAGTGGAAAGTATTAATACTGTTTTACAGTGCGTGGCTAAATCTTCAGTTGAAATTCTGTGTGCAGTGCTCTGTTCAAGACTGATGAACTAAGACTGGAGGAGGTTTAAAAAAGTGGTATTAAATTGACACGAAGTATTGATTTTGAACTTGTCTTGCTTGTTGGCCAAAGCTTAAGAAGTGATATAATGCCTCTTTATAGGAACACATGAGAAGGGGTAACTTTGAGGGGCACAGAGATATAAATTTTTAAGGGAAAATGAAATTTAAGATAAGTGCCTAATAAATGTAATCTGGAAGTTAAAAGAAGGCTTCTAAGTACCCTAGGTGACAAACATGTGCTCAGGTGGAGCTTTATGAAGTTGCAGAAATCAGCCAAGGAGTCACCTTATCAAAGGGCAAAATACTAAATCAAATTAAAAACAAACACAAAAACCTTTTAAAAGTATTTAGGACACAGATCTTTTAGTTCTCCAACAGCACTATTTAATTGACTGAATGCTTTCAGATCTCTAATGGAACCACTGTAATATATCAAAATATCAAATATTTTTCCAAAATTCTTCGATTTATTTTCCATAGCTTCACTGTGGACCAATTGAAAAGCCAAACGGTGGCCCACTATTAGAATCATGTTAGTTTTCAGAACATTGATTTGCTGATGTCTATCTGGGGATTTATATTAGCATTGACATGACTGTAAAATGACTAATTGAGCTGCACTGAGAAATTCAGTAAAGACAACTGACAACATTTGGTAACTATTAAGAGATCTAACCAGAAGAGTCATGTATCTAATTTTTCAGAAGCATCATCAATTTTTTACAGCTTAATGTTAGAATGTATGAGGTTAGGGACTGAATTTTAGAGACTACATTTTGGAATCTGCTTTTAATGCTTTTTTTCATCAAGAATTTTAATTTCGTATGACCTTACGATGTTTCCACCATTAAATATGAAATAAGTCAAATGCTTTGGAGGACCAGTGGAAAAGACTTTATGCAATGTACAGTTCTCTAATATAAAAAAAAAAAAAAAAAAAAAAAAAAAAGTCCTAAGAACACACCAGGGAATAGAGGTTGAATTGCAGTAGAGAGATAATAATTTCTTTTGCACTTTAGATGATCTGAAAGGCAACAATAAAAAAACCCCTCCACTATGCATTTCAGGGAGCATTAGAAACTTGTGAAATACAGCAGTGATTTTCCTACTTCAGTTTTCCTGAAAATGTTTATTTTAAAATGAGGTCACCTAATTCAGTTTGTGTTATAGCATTTTTCTCACACTATTCACTAGTGACAAAAAGAAGATAAATCATTATAAAAACAGAATTACTGAGCCAAGTCACTAGTCTGGGATTTCCTGGTTCAAAGCCAGGAAAACATCATATAAAGATGAAAGCTTACCTTCAGTAGAATTCACACTGCAAAATGATCCTTGCTTGAAGAAATTACTTAGATGTGACGCATATGCTGAATATTCTGCTTCCAGTTTGAGGTTCTTCAAGCCCTTCTTGTTGTTTGCTTTATAGCAGCCAATCCAAACTCAGAAAATGAACTTGAAGTACCAGTGGCTTACCTTGGCACAGCCTGCTGTCCGAAGCAGGAGCGAATCCCATCTCACACTCACAACGGTAGGCACCAGGGACGTTCAAACACTGTCCATTTTCACACAGATTAACATTTTCTGCACACTCATCAACATCTTTAGGAGACAGAAAATTTCTTTGAAACTATGTTTCACTAGCAAAATAGAAATACTATTCTGACATTCTGACATGCAATGTTGAATATTGTTGATATAAAACATTTAACATGAAAATGAATTAAACTGAAAGAATGCAAAAAGCAAATGTAATTTCCAAAATTATTCCTTTTACCCTGACAGGATTTCTTACTTCTTATTTTATATTAGCAGATTTTTTTTTTTTTCAATAATGCAACGTTTTTAGATTCAGTACTACTAGCTTTGACAAGTAAGTTGAGTATTTTGCTTACAAAGCCAAAAAGTTGTCTCCTGGTATACATTCTTACGTTACTTTGACATAAAACAGATTGAAAAAGCAGATTTTCTTAAGTGAATCATACACAGAAAATTATGTGTATTTTAGAAAATATTATTTGAGAATTATGAACATTACAACTACCATTTGCACTTACTGAGGATTCTTCCAGTATGCCCCAAAAGTGGTGGTTGTATGTTTGTTGTTGCTGGTTTTTGTTTGTTTGTTCTTTGTTTTGTTTGTTTGGGTTTATTTTTAAAGATCTGTGAAAGATCAGAGTGAGAAAAGATGGCATTTGCCATTGCAGAATCCGTAAGGACTCATTTGTCAGGTATGCTTCTGAACGTCCACAAAAAGGACATGTTAAAAGTCAGGAGAAAAGGTACTGTTGCACTTCCACTCTGTAAGTGATGTCACAGCAACTCAATACTTGGCCATCAACGTTTAATATAAAATCTTTACTCTTTGTATAAACCGTTACACGTTAGTTTATTTTGAGTCAACTGCTGTGTGCCAAACAATGTTCATTCTTAGTAGTGAGCATTAACCAACAAATTTAAATGGGGAGATCATGGGCAATATTTATCAACTGTAATTTTTCTTCCTTTTTGAAAAGTCCTACATTAATCATTAAATCCTGTTCATATAACATAGTGAGGGGAAAACAGATGATGCTTCCTTGCCAGATACAGATCTTTACTACATAACAGGAATTGTAGCAGAGATGGTGGTTTGTGTTCTTGACTAGAAAGGCTGCTGCGGCAAGCAGCACACGCATATTCAGAACAACTGGCATAAAGAGGAGGAGGAGGACAAAGAAGAAGACGACAGGAACTTTGCTTAAAAAATGGGCACAGTGGATGCAATTTTTGGCACACAAATCAGAAGAACAATCAGTTGCCTCTGTTAGCATTTCTTCAGCAGATGGGAAGAATCCTGATCTTAGAAGACACTTGTACATTTATTATGCTGCACTTTGGGCTTAGATCTCACTTGCAAAGTTTCCATACAGCAGAACGGTATCAGTGACAAGTCAGCTTTCACAGAAACGTCTCACCATAACATGCAAATCCATCCCCAGTGAATCCCTCCACACAGGCACAGCGGTATGACCCTGGGGTGTTCACACACTGAGCGTTCACGCTGCACTGGTGGGTCCCATTGGAGCATTCATCAAGATCTGCACATCAGGAGCAAAAGACAGTGGAAGCAGTAACAGGGTCATTAGTACACTTGGCTTACAATTAACTGTCAGGCTAACAAGCACAACTGAAAAATCTCCACAAATATGCAAAATTCTCATTAGAAGACACAGGGTTTATCTATAGAAATTTCATTTTAATATTTCTTCCTTTAAATGCATGGGACTGAGTAAAAAGTTTCCCAACAACAGATGTAATTCAGCTAGTTTATTACTTGAAGGTTAATATCCTATTAATGAACTTGAATTCAAAATGAGTTTAAAACCTAAGAAACCAATGAAATACTGCAAAGTGAAAATCTGCCATATATCTGAGAGTCTACTCAAGTAATAGAAGAATGTGACATCAGTGTAATACCACGACAGTTTATGACAGCTTTCTTAGCTACTTTGATGTCAGGAGGTATTATAACTAAGAGGATGCTGCTGGAAAGAACTTTCTAAAGTTTTCTCTTTAAATGGGACTTTTTATTTACTTAGTAGAACTTCATGTATTTTTAATTAAATTATAAAATAATAAAAGGTAAAAAAGACCAGGGGGCCTTGCTCTTATTTTTTCTTGGATATAGCGTAAAAAGTTTGGAAAATCTAGTCTGCAGTAAAATCTCCTAATGTGGTACTTTTTCTTTCACATATTACACTAATGAAGCCTAATTCTTAAGTGAAGCTCCTCTTCCATAGATCCCAAAGTGTTCTGGAAAAAAAAGTAAAATTATAATCTTTTACACATCAAACTGAAAAATGAAGGCAAGAGGACATGATGCTACCCTAATAGTGCAGCAAAAGCAGAATCAAGTTTCCCACATCTCAAGTCCAATCTGCTTTATATGGATATAAACTAGATAAACTACAGGACATATACAAAAAATGGTATTAAGTAACAGAAGGAGGAAATCGCCCCAAAAAATCCATTTTATTTTTGTCTGATGTTTTTTTTCACATCCTAGCAGTTGTATGTCAACTTCATAAAATACATAGTTAATTCAGTAAGATGTTACACAGGCAGGCTTCAGAGAGAAGCATCCCCCTTTTTTTTTTTGTCTTAGAAAACCAAATCCTTGCATATTCATCTATCTATGGAGTGCAGCAGACAGAGAACATGATGTTGTTTCTGACAGAGAATAATCATACGGTCACATTATGTGCTTTCATTAAAAAAATAACAATCAAAAACAAGCAACCAAAAACTAAAACCAAACAAACACACACACACTAAAAAGAGAAAAGCTTTATTTTCTCTATGCTTACCAATACACTTAATTCCATTTCCGACCCATCCTTCTCTGCAATTACATTTAAAACTTCCTGGTACATTGACACACAAGGCGTGCATGTCACAGTTGTGTGCACCAATTTCACATTCATCCACATCTAAAAGCACAAATTAAACTATTACAAATTACATCAGGAGCACCAGGAATATTACAGATTCTTTTCCATTTACATATTGCTTGTTTACACTGTGTAGCTCTTTAAAATACAGATGTTCAAAGCTACATAATAATTCAAGAAAGTTACTTCGTATTATACATTAATGAAAAATAATGGCAAATGTATTTTCATTTTGTTCTTTGCTTATGAATGTGACAAAGTTAGTCTGCTTTCATACAACTGCTTTTCAGTTTGAAATTAAATCTATTTTCCAGACATACTGATTATGTTAATCTTTACATGTCTAAAAATAGGATGAGACCTTTGGGTGCACAGGCACATATCAGTTATAAAAATGATTAGTCCGAGATTTTAGTAATTATATAGCAAGTTTGTAAAGAGCAAATTATACAGGAAATTATGTCAGCTTTCCCAGAATAATAATTTTGCAAGAAGCTATCTTCCTGAATGCAGGGGACCCAGCTTGCACAAGACAAGGTACTGCTTAACTATGTGTTTGCCAGTGACTGATTACGATACTGTAAAATTTCATTAGTGTTGGTTGAAGGGTGGCTTATACTTTCCCCTTTACATCATCACTTTATTTCATTTTTTATTTCACATTTTTTTCCCCCCTTTTGTCCTGTTCTTAGACTACAAGGTCATTCCCTGCAGCTTTAGTTGACAGATGAGTTTATATTTAAGTATTTTTAACAAATGAGTACTGATAAAAATACTTCTACACAGCTGTGTCCACCCAAGGTATGTTTCATGCTACAGATACCACCCCAATCTATACTGATAAAGGCTTTGCCTTTAAAATTACCATTATGTAAGGGGCCTCTCATATTATACTGAACTGGTCAAGGAATGTACCTTTTCAGACTCTGGACACATGATCATAAATGTAAAATACTTATACTTACTATTATATACAGATACCAATCTCTCACTTGTGCATTTATTTTACCTGATAGCCAGCCAAGATATGTGCACACCATGACATATATGCTTCTTCTGAAATTTGCTTTACCTGAGCATCCAGTGGCTCCTTTCTTGACTGAATATCCTAGCTGACAGTGACAAATGAAGGAACCTCTAGCGTTTTCACACTCCCCAAACATACAGATATTGGAATTCAAATCACATTCATTCACATCTGTAAATGCACATAAATTAATTATTAGTAGAATATTACAGTCATTTAACAGCATATTTTGTCTTCTGGAATACTGTCATTCAAGTGAAAATACTGGAAGCATGGTCCATCCCTATAACAAGTGGCATTTATTAATCTTCACTGTAAGCTATTTCAGCCATTTAATTCTGTGTTCTTTTAATTCCCTAAAAGAAAGAAAGAATGAATGTGCAGTCCAAAACACCAGAGTGTTTCCTAATTTGTTTAGAATGATAATTATTTGACTGTGAAGTCAATTACTTCTTACTAAGATTCACTCTAAAGCATTTTTTAAAAATGTGTTCCTGATCATAATATAGCTATAATTGTCTTCCAAAGAAGGTTTTTTTTTACAGCACATTGGTTACTTTTCCTGTACTGATATTATTTACAGGTTTCAATTTGCCACTTTTATCACTACTTAAAATTGGATAATGATATATACAAGTGTGTCCATACCTCTGGATAGCATGTGTCACAATTATAAAAAGATAGTTTTTTGATAAGAATTCATCTTATGAAACAAAATGCTGTAAGAACAAACTAGAACTGTGCACCTATCAAGCAGGTAACTGAGAAATTTTCATGTAAGTGTTTTGAGTCATACTGCAGTGGGGCCATATGGCCCTGGAGCTTTTCAAATACCTTGTCCGATATTTCCATTGTTCCGTTGAAATTATATTACCTAACAGTACTATACTATGACAGTGGAGAGACTTACTGTATTGTGGACAAAAAGGGATTTCTGGTACTTGTAGTTGTCCTTTTGAGTGCAGTAAGATGTCATATAATGAAGCCAAAGCAGAAGTCCACATCATATATCAATTAAAAGTGTATTAATTTGAATATAATTAATAACAGTTTGCCTTAAACCCTGAGCTTGCTAAAACAGTAAAATTAGCAATAGCATGTATGTATTGTGTAATGCGGTGATGCCATATCTAGGCACAGCTTTGCATAAGGATGCAAGCAGGGGTGCCCAAAGGGCAACACAATATGGCTGTAGCTGCATGCAGGACACATTCAAGTCAGAGAAGTTGCCAGGCAGAGGACAATATAAGCACAAGGGACTACAGAAAGGCAGGAAAATAAGGACACCAGAAGACATTATCAAGAAGTTCTTTAGTATGAGGCTATTAGGACACTGGAATAGGTTGTCCTGGGAGGTGGTGGAGGCATGGAGATAGGTCAGGTTTGATAAGGCTCCAAGGAACCTAATCTAGTCGAGGATGTCCCTGCTCACTGCAGGGGAGCTGTAATAGATGACCTTGGGAGGTCACTTCCAAACTGGGGCATTCTATGATTGGCAAAAAAAGAAAACAAGCCCTACAAATAGAAGTGACCCTCTGTTTTGTGAGGGGGGCAAATATCATAAAAACATAAGCATGGAAAACTGGAGAAGAAAGAAGACAGACCCACTTCAGTTTCAGCTTTTCTTGTAGACAAGCACTTAAGTTCAATCACTTTGACCTCTGTGACTAAGCAACACCAAAGGCTCGAAGCCAGTCAATGCAAACCACCTGTAACAGTTCTGTGGTATTGTATACTTGTCTATAACTTAGAATGCGATTGTTAAAAACTAATAGTTTTGCATGTGAAGTGATAATGATCAATATAGTGTAAGAACAGGCCGTTGCTAAATGTGCTGTTATTAAAGTAATTCAGTAAAATTTATTTTTGTACTTTTAAACAGGGCTAATTCTGTCAGTCTTCTAAATACCCTCATTACAGTAACCTTTTTTTCCCTAGTATATTCAGTTGCCACACTGTGAGGTAGAAGAAAGCTGCCATGCTCTGTCTCCTCAGTTGCAGGAGCTGCAGACTTACCTCTGTAGTTTTGCTTACTGAAACACCCCTGGAACATAAGAATTGACCTGCTTCTTCCAAAATATGCCTGGAAAAGCCTGAACTATGGAGCATAGCAAATAGGGAACTCTTAAGACCAAAAGGCAACTACAAACTACTCTTAGTAGCTCATGGCTATGAGTAGCTCTGGCAAAGCCTTTCATTTAAGTCTATGAAAGCTGAGGTTAAGTAGGAATGAAAGAAGAGGTCAATAACCATTGTCCTAATGGTGTTGCTGCAAGGCAGTTTGGGAGAGAATGAAGAGCAGAGACATTAAGACCATGCCTGTAAGAAGAAATTCTTCCAGAAGTCAGAGCTATCTCTAGCACACACAAAGATACTAAGCCACTACAAAGGTAACATTCAAGAAGTCAGGCTGCAGGTGGAATATAAAGACCCTTGCAGAAAGATTAAGTGATAAGCCACAGTTAGAAACCACATAAAAAACAGTTAAAAAAAAAAAAAAGGTCACAAAGAAAAACAGGGCATCAGGACAGTAGATCTACTCTTGTGCCAGACTCCCTTCCCAGGCAACTAACAATATTACTGCTCAGTGCTTGCTGCCTTGATGCAGATTGAAATTTCAAGATAGGTAAGTTTGCGATCGAAGTCTCTCTGTTCTTCCCCATTCCATTGAGCGTTGCATATATGATGAAGACTTTCCATTAGGAAGAGAATCTCTCTGAAGAATTACTTAGTATGTATCTGAACTGCATTCAGCATATTCTTATGCTGACTGCTAAATCTTCAATACAGGCTTTAGCATTATTCACGAATTCACATCACTTAAAAGCTAAATTGTTTTAATTTAAAGATCTAGTTAAAAACATAGTCTTATTATGTTACACCCATGTCAACTTTTTTGCTTTACTCAAATAGCTCCAAGTTAACACAAGTTAAATGGCAAATCCCATCTCATTTCACATACTGTCAATTAAATATAAGATATTGCTAGCACTTCTGCTGAAAAAGGAATCAACTACTTTGTTGAAAGTTGTGCTAGGTCCAGTAAAATACTGTAGTTATCCCAAAGGCTTTTTTTGACAAACTGGATGATGCTGTCAGCAAGGAAAACAATTACATACATGGAAATGTACACGTTCTCATTGTAGGTTTCTAATCTTAATACCAGGTATTATTTTTCTAGAGAGTATAATTTAAGATCAGTTGTGCATAAAATGAATTTTTTTTTTAAAAGTATTCTAATTTTACAGCTACTAACATGGCTAATAAAATAAAATATAGAAAAGATGTTTTAAACATTTGAGCTGTTTGTGTAAGCATTGGTACGCACACAAAACTGAAAACATGAACGTGGCATGACACAGAAGTGAAGGTGAGAAGAAAATCTTGAAGTCAACTCTAAGTATGGAAGAAAGGAGACAAAGCTAGCTCAGGACACCTTGGCCTAGCTTTACATATAACTAGTTTATCCTTGGTATATGTGTCTGTGTGAGTGTGCACACACGCAAAGTGAAGGTTTGATAGCTGCTCACAAAATATAAAAAGATGATGTTAGTACACCAAAACCATCTTAATATATGAAACATGTGAAATTTCATATTAAATGGAAAAGGTAAGAACTTCACATAAACACCAAGATATACTAAACAGGTTAGGAGATACTTTGGAGATACTTGAGGAGATACTTTAATTTCCTTTACTCATGATAACTTTCTCTAGTTGAGGGAATAAACTAAAACATTCATAAGAGTCAGAAGAAAGTGCTGGGGCATGCAAATACCATCTTCTCAATAGAGTTGTTTTAAAGGAATCATATAATTACAATTAAATCACTCCTATTTACAGAACTATGTGATTTGATGGACTTCTGAAATTTCTTTCTATTGTTCCATACATCTATAGTGATAGGCAAGAAAGATGTACATATTACTTTTTTTATAGTATATATAGTTTCAATACCCACTTTAAAGGACTCAGTAGAATATCCTAAAGCATCAGCTGCAGAATTTTTAGACTTGCAATAAATTTGGTGCAGCTTACTTACACCTACTTACCAATACAAGTTTTCATGTCCATAGAAGCCATAAATCCATCATAGCAGAGACAGCGGTATTCTCCTGGAATATTAGTACATTGCCCACCATCACAGATATCTGGACTGTTTTCACATTCATCAATATCTGGGGTAGAAAAAAAAAATAAGAAAAGAGTCAATCATAATTCTGTCACTCTTCAACACATCGGCTAAAAACACCATATTCACATGGGCTCAAAGATATAATGCTGGAATGTTTAAGGTATTAAAACCTACCTGCACATGTCCTGACATCTGGCATTAGAGCATAGCCATCACCGCAGCTGCATTCATAGCTGCCTTCTGAGTTCGTGCAATGGGTGTCACAGCCTCCGTTCATTATCATACATTCATCAATATCTGGAAGCAACATTCATTAGTAAGTCTGCTTTTATAAGGAAAGGTCATCTTCTCTTGCTATGTCACTTAGTAGATGAAACAGTTTATCAGTGATATCATTCTGTGTTTGCATTCTCAGCCATCTCTGATTTATATTTTATTCAGCTTTCTCTTTCACCTGTATTTTCATCTGTGGGAGTAAGTCACTACTCTTAGTTATTGCTTCTGTTCATTTGTTTTACTAGGGATGTTAAAAAAGTGAAAAACTTAGTAGTATCATTCTCCAAAGTTCAGTACAGTTATACCTTCTTTATATTTCTAAGGTAAAAGAAGGGTCCAGGATAGCTCATGATATGCCTAATAGCAGATGACGGCCGCTCAGTTCCAAAAGGAAGTTATGAAATTAAATAAAAAAAAATTTAAAAAAGAAGACAGATGAATTTGTACTGAAGTACAAATACATAGGTGAAGGTGTACAACACTTGCCTATGCAGCCTTGTCTGTCAGGAGTGGCTTGGTACCCAGAGTTACAGGAGCACTGGTATGTTCCAACCATGTTCATACACTTGCCATTTCTGCAGAGATTATCACTTAATGAGCACTCATTTACATCTGGAAAAGAATCAATCACATAAGTTACTTGTTATTCAGAATCCAGACTCTTAACTGCTCACAAGTCCGAGAGGGTGAGAGCTAGTATTTTAAACTGGGGTCTTCCAAGCTTTTTCCTTTTCTTACTTCTTAGCATGTTCCAGTTCAAGTTATAGAGCTCACAACAGTATGTTTAAGCCAGTGTCCAAAGGTTTATCTTCTTTATTTCTGGTCTAGAAGCATTAATCACACAGTCTCACAGTTTAAACTAGCTCTTGAGGCAACTATGCATCAAATGCGGAAGCCAAAGAGCTAATATGCATTATGTCTTTTGCATTTTTGTCACCATTTTGTTGAATTACATGCAAAAAGGAGAGCTGCGTTTCAATAAGGGACAATACTTTTTAGTGACTATAGGAATGAAGTTCACTTTGTGCTTGTTTGTCTTTGACTTGAAAGTTGCCAACATGAGTGTTACAGTCCTCTGAGTTGCTAAACAATTCTTAAGAGGCCTGGTAAAATACTCCTCTTTGAAGTCAACAGTGTTAAGGGCACTAGAGATTTTAAAGGATCTATTACAAGGTTTTAATATGGAAATACTTATATCAAGGACAAGCTTGAATTTGTATAAGATATTCCTGAGAACCCATCTTTGCCAGTGACAAGAAATTTTCACTGCACAAATGACCACTCTTCTTAGAAAGATGAAGGCTATTATTCTGACTTGAAACTCACCTATGCATTCCTTACGTGATGGTGACAGCTCATGTCCCAAAGGACAGTCACACTGGAAACTCCCTTCAGTGTTCACACATGTGCCACCTCTACACAGCAGAGGATTGCGTTCACATTCATCAATATCTGCAAAGAAACCATGAATAACAAATTTTAAACCATTAGTAAGGAACAACATAGAGATAAGCAATTCTGTGTCCGTTAAGTGACAAAATCTGGAGGTCAGAAATAAAAGGATTGTTTCACTGAAGCAGTGCTGCTGCTTTCCACAAAACAGCACAACAGTGCAAACAAAAACATATACGCTAGTAACTCTAGAACTGGATATTTTTCCCCTCAAGAAAGCCAGAAATTCACTGTGCAAAATTAAGTAATGTAGAAGACACAGGCACAAGAAAAGACAGCAACTGTTTGGATGGTTGCCAATTAGAACAACCTACTAACGCGAAGGAATTTTAAAAAAAGTGATTCTTTATGCAACCAGACATGAACTTGAGTATGCACTGAAATTTTTGTCTCCAGATGCCATTAACTGGAATGTGTGTGTATACTTTTAAGTAAATGGCTATTGAGTCTTAGAAGAATTGCACTACTTTTGAAACTCCAGCCTTCTAACTTCACCAAATGTTTGGATATCTCATTAGCGATTTTTAAACAACATGAATGAAAAGTTGCTGCCATTCTAGCATATCTTTAGAGAAATGTTTAAAAGTAATTAGGAAAAAGAACAAGCAAAGCAACATGCATACTTCAGTTCTCTGTCCTATTAACTGTGAATTTGTCTCATTTATTCAAGTCACAATATACTATTATACATAACTATACAATTATGCTTTCAGTGGAGCAGAGCTGGTAGATCACACAGTACAGTCAAGCTTTGTACAGTAAACGGACAAACTCCAGGTCACCCTGGCAACACTTACCCATACAGTTCTTCATCATCATAAATCCACTTTCATAACCATCAAAGCACTCACACTCAAAGCTTCCAGGAGAATTGACACAAGTACCACTTCCACATAAGTCTGGGGAGATCCGGCACTCATCAATGTCTATTTTATGGTAATGGAGAGGTAGAAAAATGAAACGGGGTTTTACATTATCCTCCTTTTTACAGAAGTGAACACTTTGCCATTAAGAATTAAATCTACAGAAATCATATATAATATAGAAATCAACAGAGAAAAATGGAATTAATTTAATATTTAAAGGAATACCTAATTATGTAAACAGTTTGTGAAAAATTCATAATGCAATGACATCAGAGCTCTCAACTACAGATTCAGCTATGTAACAAGTAGGCTTCCATTAAGTATAATTTATGATTAGATTTCTAAGGAAATTACTACCTGTAACAAATTCCGAGTTATTATTACAGAGGTACCACTTGCCCCATGACTACAGAGCCATTCATATTAAATTGCTTATTAAGAAGACATTTATCCAGTAATGACATTATAAGCTTACATATGCCTTTTCTATTAGGAGTTAAAGTAGCTCCTTTGAAAGCTAGATTTACAGTTCACTGGTTTTCTTATTGATAAGTTTCAATGAAACTTACGGTGGAAAACTATAGCAGATTTGTAGAAGATAAAAAAAGAAGGAAGAGCTCCTTGTAAGATTTACTGGTAGTGAGGCAAGAAGCTAAAGAGTAATTTGTAATACAGATATAATATATAATCCAGTGACACAAGTCAGTGTTGGAGGGGAGGACTGGTAAGCAGAACTGGATAGCCTGCCTGCTATGTACTGTCTCCTCATGTCTTTCCAGACTTCTCTCTTCCTTACTCTGCTACCCATCCAGTGTTATAGGAGAGATCTAGGGTTCAATGCCTGTTTCATGTTCTCCACTATACCCTCTACCTTCAGCTTCATTCACTCCTGTGGCATTAATTTTTACATATTAAAAAATCATTAAGTGTTTACAGGGAATTAAAATCACAGATTTTCTGAAACAATGAAGACATTAGTTCAGGATAGGGCATAGGATTGGTTTTGTCATCCATGGAAGTACAGAGAACAAGGAATCAGAGAAAGCATCAACTTGCTTGCAGCAAGTTGGTGAGCTGGGCTGTAGATTCATTTGTGTAAGTGGTCAAGGAAAACAAGGCAAGTGTAAGTTTAAATGAAACTGCTACCCATTTAAACCAGTTCTTTTTTCACCACATGCAAGAGTCTCTTTTGCCTCTGTCCACCTCCCTGGCCAGGTTTCTGTTTGGTAAAGGTAGTTCAGTCCTCAAACACAGATGTGTATAGGTGTTGGAGGGTAACCTATGTGGTGGGGCCTGGAATGTTACACAGTATTTGACTTCCTGCAGGCTTTATAAAATATTTTTTTGCTAATTTAAAACAAACAAAAAAAGTCTTCCATTTAGTAAAACCTGGTACTCTACAGCTGCCCAATAGAACATTTTCATTAGAATAGACTTTCAATGAAAAAAGAAAAGCAGAAAAGTTTTTTTTAGGGAGAAGTTTTCTGACCCTTTCTTGTTAGTTTAGAAATAAAGTTTGTTAAACACATTTCTCATCAATGCAATCACTATAAAAACAAGGAAATCACCAGTTAGGACAACATTACCAACCGGATCAACCGAAGTTGGCCTCATTTAACATGTCTTACCACCCACACTTCATATTACTCAGACTCACTCATAGATGCCTGTGTGGTATAACAAAACCTCCTTCATTTTACAGCACAGAGCCAGCCACCCACAATGTAGGCACCCAGGTTCATATAACAAGAAAACTATCAAGTTTATATTCTGTTTTCCAGGCAGTAAATAATAAAATATTAAACTTGTAAATAAAATGCACGTCTCTTCTTGAGCGGAGGTGTATCTGTGTGTACTTGGACATCAAATCTAAATGAAAATTAATTTGCAGTGGAGCCTCTCAGTTTACATAGCAATACAATGATAAGAAAGTAAAGAATGTAAATTAAGTTAATCTGTATGTTAAAATATTGAACTTGGTTGCTCTGATGATACTTACTGATTTTTCAGGCTGTACTGGTAAGAGCATGACCTGAACATCTTTAACACCAATTAAAAACTTCCTGCTGTATGTGTACAAGAAGGGTGTTACATTTATTAAAGAATCACTTTCTGAAAGGGAAACTTAAGACAGTTGGCCATTCTGTCCAAAGATTAAGCTCTTAGAAACTGAAGTGAATGACATTAAGTTTCCAGATAACTAGCTATGCAACAAGTGCAAGCTCCTTTAAAGTGTCCAAAGGATGTGGTAGGATCCCCATGGCTGGACATTTTCAAGATGGACAGGATACTAGATAATCTGATCTAGGGTACCTTTCTCACAAAAGGTTGGACTATATGAACTTCTATGGTCCTTTTAAAACTGGTCTATTCCTTGATTCTAGAAAAAAAATAGGGAAAACACAAGACTTACCTGTACAATTTCTTTCCTCCATATCTAAAGTAAACCCACTGTTACATCTACATTTGAAACTTCCAATTGTGTTTCTGCATTTACCATTCATGCACATACCAGGAAACACTTTACATTCATTGATATCTATGAAATAAAAACAAAAGAAAAGATTCTTAAGATTCTTAAGGACAAATATATATATAATTAATGGGAATTTTCTGTTCCTTCTTAACAATTTTGTCATAGAAGTCAGGGTTTGGGTTGCAGGGGACTGGAGGGATGGCCTCCTCCTACACAGGTTAGGAAAATGGAAAAATGAAAGCAGGAGGGAGGCAGAGGGGACACTGTTGGAGAAATGACTGGAGATGCATTCCTGAGGGACTGCCACACCTGGAGGACCTCTGTCAAGGCCGAGAAACCTCTGAGGGACTGTGACCCATATGAAAACCCTGCTGGGGCAGGGAGATCTGTAAGGGACTGTGACCTGTGTGTGATCCGTGCTGTGGCAGGGACACCCTCCAGGGACTTCAGCACGAGTGACCCACACTGGGGCTCAGACATCAAGAAGGAGCCTGGGCTGTGGAAAGCCCATGCTGGAGCAGGAACATCCCTGAGAGCCTCTGTCCCATGGTGAAGCCCGTGCCAGGGCATGGGAAATGGTAGGAATGAAGGAGAAGTGAAGGAAAAGACTAAGCAACAAGAGGCTACAAAGAAAAACTGTTGCAATGTCCCCAGGGCTCTGTGCTGCCAACTGTCTCATCCAAGGGACTAGAGGGTCTGGACACCAGGAAGGGTAGAGGAGAGGTGCTGGGATGAAGCTCAGCTGGTTGTGGAGGTGAAAAGATATTTCTCTACCTGTTGAATTGTTTCTGCTTTCTTTTCTTCTCAATACCCAAACTAGTAATAAAAAGCTTATGTTAATCAGCAATCAATCAAATTGAGTTAAATTCCCTGAGCTAAGACTCGTTTGCTCCTGATGTGTACTATGTTCTATTTAGTCTTTTAACACAATGAATATTCATAGTGTTCCTGAGGCAGACTGTAAAAGATGTGATGATTACTTGGTTGACTTTTTATTTTTAAATTGAGATTGCCAGAGTGATATTTGGAGCTCTGTTTAGAGAAGGGTAATTTTTCTTTTATAGAATAACAAATGAAGTGTTTCATCTCTTCTAAATTTTTTTTGATGGACAGCTGGATGACACAGGCTGTTACAAGGATATTGCACAGGACAAAGCTTTTCCACATGTCAGCCTCTCTCATACACACCACTCCAACAGCACTTACAAATTTGAATGAGCTTTTCTTGCACTCTGTTACATAATTTGCTAGATGAATGTCCTTTCCTGAGAATCACCTTTGATGATACAAACTTCTATCTCATATGTATTACTGTGAATGGAAGAAAAGTGCGGTCCAAATACAAAAGCAGAAACAAGAAGCTAAACCATACAAAAATCTTGGGAGTGGACAAGATTTTATTATTTTTAAAATAATTAAGAATTTATTATTTCTAACTGAATGCTACGAACAATAAACAATTGTGTTCTTATTATCAAATTCCTTATGTGTTTGGTACATTACCACTGACCCTTGAGAGCCTTGCAAGAGAATAGCAACTCCTGAAAATCGGAGCTTATGTATGGTGAAACAGAGGCCAAATTTCTTAAAAGTTTTTTTAAGCAGCTCTATGTATTTCAAGACAAAATCTTCAGAATACATCTTTCTGAAAATAAGTACTCAAATATTTTCAGATCACCTCAGCTTCTGCACACAGAAATTTACAGTTTTGTTCTCAGATCTCAGTCATCTAAAATACATCAGATCTGCTTCCTTAATGTTTTCCAGCCTCTTAAGTTTCGGTTTTGGTCTACAGGAGGTGAAGCTAGTGAAAAATGGACTAAAGGCTTTAATGTACTTCTGTATCACTGCAGCTCCCCACTTATCATTGCCCTTATGATTCTAATGCAAAAGACACTCTTCCTTTTTAATCACCTATGAATTCTGCAAACTGTAGAAAGAATCCATCCTTCTTCAGTCTCTCAGAGAACCCTGGACAAATTTCAGTAATATTTTAGATTCACACCCCGACTTTATGGAACGTCATCTGACCCTCAGCTGACTCTTTACAAAGAATTACCTTAAAATGGTGCACATTTCCTGTAATTCTCACAATTTAGAGCTCCCCTCCTTCAGTCCTGTTGCAGTTATTTTCTTTTTCTCCTTACCAAGTTCAAACTTCTCACCTTTTCCTTTTAGGCTCCTTTAACACTTTTGAGAAAGCAAAAAGTTTCCCACCTCTAAGGTCAGCTCTTTCAGGCAAACATCTTTAAAGCATCTCTCATTTCAAGTACATAACAAACACATATCCTCACATTTTCTTAGAATAAATACCTATAATTCATTTTATATCCAAGAATGAACCCTTACCTTTGTAAAATGGTCTGCCAGTTAGAATATCTCCCCTGCTGGAAAAGCCGGGACCTCTGGGGCACAGAGCTTCATATTCCCTGGTACCAGGCTTAGGACACTCCTCACAGTCAGAGCCCCAGGCAGCCCCTACAGCACAGCAGCAGGCATCCATACGAAACTTGCCAGGCACAGACTGAATGCATTCGTCTTCATCCCATTTCAGGTAGCATTGCTCCATGCGAATATCTGCTCATATTATAACGACAAATAGGCATTTTGCCCTTTGCTAAAGTTTTGTGTTTTTCAGAAGCTCCCATTTCTGAAACACAAGTACCTGTTAGGCTCAGTTTCTGGAGACAGAGTTCTGCTCAAGACTCTACACTTCTTCACAATGTTCAACCATTTGAAGTTGCTAATGCTGCACTATAGTTAAATTTCTGGATCTCTGTTGTGCCACACAAAAATACAAGCAGGATATATCATTACTCTGACATGACTGTGCTTCTTAGGTTTCTATGTGTGTTTAATAGAACAGAAGTATTCTCATATCAGGTATTCTCATTTACAAACTGACCTGCATTCATTGTAAAGAAAAAAAAATTCCTACCTATAGTTATATTATTAAATTAGTTTAATAATACAAGAAATAATTCAGAAAAAAAATCCTGACTGTTCTTACTTTAGCAACAGCTAGCAGAAGAAAACAATAAGTTTACAGAAAAATTAATTATGGTTAAACTCAATGGTTCCATTTGTGGAAAAGCAGGTCAACCAAAAGATAGATCAATCAAGTCTATAGGCAATATCTATACTTGTATACCCAAGTGCCAGGAAAAGTACTACACACTGGTGTGTACACAGAAAAAATTACATTCATTGTATCTCATATACATTAATAAGTAACAGTAATAACCCATTTGAAAGCATCAGTATATTCCACACTTCTTACCTATTTGTATCTCAGTAAAGAAAAATGGTCTCAAATTTTTAGAAAAAAAAAAATTGCATTTGTTATAATGTAGCATTGCTATGAAAATGTGTTGATAAGTCTTTATGTGTTAATTTTTACAATATAGGAGAATTTCTATGCCCAATTTCAAAAGCATTGGCAAATACTACCAATAATGGGAAATGGACAGTATCAATTACAGCAGTGCTAGTTATCTGTTATACTACACAGAAGTTTATTGTTAGTTTAATGCTCCCCAGTAAAAGAGAGTTATTTTCAGTGTGTAAGGAAGATCACAAGGACATTCAGTATCTGATAAAATAACTTCCAGAGCTTCCTGACATAACTAAAATGGACTAGAGGTCAAGCATTCAAGTGGATATGATATACTGGACTGGAAGTCAGGCTTTATCAGACCTAGCAGAACTCTTAAAAGCTTAGTGCAAAACACTTTGGAGAAGGTCTAGAAATAACACGGAACCATTCTGCCTTCAAAGTGCTGCAGATCTGTAACATAAATCTATGCTACGCAGAGCTGAAGTTAAATGATTTAGAAGCAAGTATAACAAATGTAAATTATTCAAAGAATAATTGCTTCCTGTAACCTATTCCACATCAAGATCATATTTAATTTCCAGAGATTCAGCTAATAAGTATTTGTTTGCACTAAAGTCACTGTAGTGGATTCTGCAGGAAATAAACATGACATAATGCACAGAGCTTGTGTAGCAAAGGAGAAGGTACATATAAAAGGTAACTTTTTCATTAAAATAATAAAAGGGAACATAAAACTATTCTCTGATTCTATGATAGAAAGGTTTGACTTGGAAGGGACCTTTAAGGGTCATCTAACCCAACCCTCTGCAATGAGCAGGGACATCTTCAACTAGATCAGGTTGCCTAGAGCCCTGTCCAACCTGACCTTGAATGTTGCTAGGGATGCGGCGTCTACCAACTCTCTGAGCAACCTGCTCCAGTGATTCACCACCCTCACAGTAAAGAGCTTCTTCTTATATCTAGTCTAAATCTACCATTTTTTAGCTTAAGACCATTACTTCTTGTCCTGATGCAACAAGCCCTGCTAAAAAAAGATTGTCCTCATCCTTCTTACAGGCCCCCTGTATGTATTTAGAGACACAATAAGGTCTCCCTAGAGCCTTCTTCTCCAGGCTGAACAACCCCAACTCTCCCAGCCTCTCTTCATAGAAGAGGTCCTCCAGGCCTCTGCTCATGTTTGTGGACCTCCTCTGGACCTGTTCCAACAGGGTCATGTTCTTCTTGTGCTGAAACCTCCGGAGCTGGACACAGTACTCCAGGTGGGGTCTCACCAGAGCAGAATAGAAGGGTAGAATCACCTCCCTTGACCTGCTGGCCTTTATGGACCAGGATAGTTGGCCTTCTGGACTGTGAGCGTGCATGGCCAGCTCATGTCCAGCTTTTCATTCACCAGTACCCTTAAATCCTTCTACTCAGTGTTGTTCTCAATCTATTAATCTTTCATTTACAGTCCTTAGAACTGTTAAGAAAAAATAATACGGATTCTAGAATCTATTTTAAACTTCCAGTAACCTGACTTTACCTTTATCTCTGATCATTGATTTCTGCAGATGCAGATTAATACATTAACTACACTTGCTACAGGATACTTCTGTTTTCTTGAATTTATATAGGAGTTCGGTGCATTATGAAATGGAAGTCTTTCTGAGAGAAACATAGGTCTTTGTAGACATAATGTTTTGTCTGTAGAAGATACTTATCTGCACAACAAAGATAAAGCCTTATTTTTATCTACACTCATTTTGATTACTCTCAGACAGATCAATTTTCACCAGTGCATTTGTGCTACAAAGCAGTATCTGAGTTTCATAAAATTACTAGATAGAAATAGAGAAGAGCCCTGTTCACACTGCACTACAAGCTGATGGCCAACCAGCAGATTGCTTATCCTCCAGCTCCCAGCAAGACAGACATTTCTGCTCCTGAACAGGAGTCAGAGTAAGGGCAGTACTCATTAATTTGCACTGTGGGCAAAACAAATTGTAACACAAACATTCCTATTATCCCAAGGGATTAACAGCTCTTTCCTGAACTACCAGAGGCATTTAATATCTAAGCAGGCATAAACTGAAACATATATTTAACAAACTGCTTTTAGAGGAATTCAGAAACAAACCAAATACCCTTTCACTCTCCTTCCAGAATATTTTCAGACAACTGTTGGACACAGCTAAAAAGCTGGCAGAGTTGAGTGTTCTCTTACCTAAACACACTCGCCCTGTTCCATCCAGTGTCAGTCCTTCAGGGCACTCACAGTGAAATGAGCCTCTGCTGTTAATGCACCGCCCATTGGGACAAACCCCAGGGAAAACATCACACTCATTTACATCTGTTGGAGAAACAAAGCGTAGAGTTACGTACTAACTCAAAGGAGACAGCTCCAACTTTACTGAGAATTTTATGCCACATGAAAGAGAGAGAGAGGCATTCACCCAGACTGTGTTAGGGCCTAAACACAGTTCTGGCTCAGTTTCAAGGGACTCTTGCAAGACCTTCAAGGCATAGGGCACCAAGATGACACATTTTCTTCTCTAAGACAAGGTGATGGATATGGTTGAGAGAAGGAAAAAACTAAAGGGACTAAAATGTATTTTGAAAGAGAAGTTCCATATTTTTTGTATCATTTTTATATTCTCCAACAGTGTAACATAACATTTCCCAACAGCCAGTAACTGTTTGTGAAGGCATTCATCTAAGATCAATATGATTATACCCGAAAAACAACAACTTCCCCTTTTATCTAATTTTCATAGGGAAAAAAAAAAAGTGGTATTTTGAGTAAGAAGCAAAAAATTCACCTTCACAGGTAACACCCTTTACTCGTGCAAATCCTCTTGAGCAAGCTGTGTCTGGAATCAAGACAGAAAGATGTACCACTGCTTTAGAATGACAGAAATGTAGGAGTGAATAATTTAAAAATATATATACCTTTGTAATTCTTTAATAATTTGGCTGTATGAGGTGGTGAGTGCTCTAGCCTCAATCAAACAAAGTAGTGAGTCATGCACCATACTGAACAGCTGAGGAAATTAAATCTTAGACAATTACTTTTTCATGTGCTTCTCTTAATGGAGAGCAGAATGCTCACTATCTAATCATATCAATCTCTACAATCAGATGTAGCTGAAAGGTAAAATTCCTGTAAAGCTGCCTGAAGATTTAAAGCTTTAGTGAGGCTTTTGTTTTGCCACTAAAGCTTAGTAAAGGATCTGAGCAATGACATTTTGAGATATGCATGTAAAACGTAGCATGATGTGGTGATATGAAAGCTTGCTGAAATTTAACTAGTCAGAGAGTAGGAAATTAAGTGCTAAATGTATCCAGTCTGAGTTAATTAGATCTCTACACTGATTATGTTTTGATTAGTTTTATCAGTCTAACCCAAACATGCTGCTTCGTGGAGTCCAAGGTAGTATCTTTATTTGATGCTGCACTCAGAGTTAAGAGCTCTGCTGGATGTGTGCACCATACTTGTTAGATGCAATACACAACACCACTTATTGTTCCAATCAGAAATGAAAGGCTAAAACATCCAGACACTGGTTCAGCTGCAAGTGGCATTATTTAAACCTTAGGGGGATAATGTGGCACTATATTTTCCACAAATTAGAGTACAGAGTTAGCATTGCTGCTTCCAAATTCTAGACCTATCCCTGTAATTCTAGACCTATCCCTGTAATCTGAATACTATTCTGCAATCAATAATTGTACATAAACTATGTGTTTGAAAAGAGCCCAAAGAAGTATTAGTAGCCTGCAACATCAAAAGACCTCAAGACTTTTACCAGATATTTCACTTTATTACTGTAGTCCTTATTTCCCTACCCCACACACTGTCCCTGCAGAGATGAAATATATGTAATTGTTAAAAGAGTTATTCATGATATTTCCTGGTAACTTCAAAGTTGTTAGAGTGATGTTTGATGATGATTACAAGTGATGCTACATAAGACAACTTCATTTCATTTTTTTTTGCACTGTTTGTTTTCTATATGGTAAAAATCTATCTAGTGGTATCTCTTCTCTCAAACAGATGCAGGATATGAGAGCATACCTAATTCACAGCGCTCACATGGGCTGCCCCAAGCTGCTCCTAAGGTAGCACAACATTCAGACTTCAGTGTAGCACCATTGATGTTGACTTCACAGCGACTGTCCTGGATATTAAGCCAGCAAGTCCCCTTCAGGCTATCTGCAGCAGGATAGAAAATAATATGGAATTGTCACAGCAAAAAGAGCTGGCATGACACCTTTGTGCCACCAGCAGACAGATTACCAAGGAAGCGCAGGGCCTCTGTTAAAGACCTTCCTTCAGAGTCATTTTTTACACATTTTAGTTTAGAAGTGATGGAAAGGAATAGCACTATCTCTAAATGTGACCAACTGAGTACACTGCTTGAGACTTGGTGTAGTCCAACTCCCACAACTAGCAGAGGTCCTCCAGATACTACAGTGGGTTGATTTATTTATTTAGTCTAGTGACTGATCACTCTAAAATACACAATTTACAACAAAAGCAAAGATCACAACTTGGGACTCCCATCTGACTACCTGAACCACCAGGTTATGAGATCCATGTGCTCATGTCTCTCTGTTACTTAGTGAACTTTCAAGGTTGTCAGGAAGCAAAAAAAAAGATGAAACTGTGGGGACAGGTCTGTGTTATATTCCTTTATGGGTCTGGTTCTGCTGGTGCATTAGCTATGCTTTGAACATGCCTGTTAGGTTATACTCCGTTCTCTGCTCCTGAGGGCTCAGCCCCAGGCACGTGCAGCTCCTGAATCACAAACTGGATTGCCAGGCTGGGAACTCAGACCAGCTGAGGGTAAACCAACTCCAGTAAGTGTCAAGCAGCACCTCCTGACAGCTGCCCAGGCTAGATAGCAACTGAGCAGAGGGGAGATTATCAGACACAAGTATTGTCTCAGCTGTCTGAAAACCTCTGAAATTCTCTTCTAGGTACTGAAATCTTAAAATCTTCAAGTCTTAAAAGCTATGCTTTCAGTGCCCAAGCCGTTTTTTAAAGCATCGGATCCTAAATCATTTATGTACTTCAAAAGCTGTACTTGCAGTACCTTTCTCAGTACCTTCATTATGTTACACTCAAATGGTATAACATTTCTTGAAACAAACAGCACCCTTTGTGATCAGACTGCAAAAGCAGTCTGTAAAGATCTAACCCACATTGGAAGGTCAGCCCGGGTGGAGTTGAAATGCATGTGCATACTTGAGAGTTCAAAGCTAAGCAAGTGGCCCAGATGAATTTAATGAGATGACTAATGAAAGCGGAATAGGATTTGGCTTTAAGATTAATGTATATCATAAGTACAAAGGCCAGACCATCTATTAGGTGCTGTTGGATCTCATGATAAGGAGCAATGTGCTTAAGATAGAATTATTCCAGCTTATTTTTTTCCAACAACTTCAACTTTTCTACAAAATTGCCATGTTAAAAAAATTAAGTAGACCACAGAAAGCACAACCCTTCTTTGTCTAAAATAACAGGAAAAAAATCAGCCCGAGATTGTGACTGGAATCTGCCCTAGAAAATGGGCATAGTATTTCATTAACAGTGAGGTGTAGAGCAGCTGAATTGTTTAGGTTAATGTTGGTCTCAAACACGTGGAGTAGAACATCACACTTAAACAAGTGCATAAACCAATGAGGGGTACAGAAGAGTGGAAAAGAAATCATTTCCACACCTTGATCAGCCTTTAGCTAACAGTCAAGCCTTGGCTTAACATAGTAAGACCAAAGACAAAACCTGGACAGTCATAACCTGGGTCAGCTCTTAGCTAGTCAAGGGATGGGCATGTTCCTGGTCATCATATGTCCCAGATTCAGGGACCAATATGGGGAGAGGGAATATAGATTCTTTAGCTGCTCTTTTACACCACATCTAGCCTGCTGCCCATATGTTGATGTCTCTGCTTTATGTTATCAAAATGTACATGTTTGCATTGCTTTATTCAGTAGAAGTTTCTTGAATCAAGATTATTTATTTTTAGTATCCAGCTTTAAAGGATGGAAAAATCAAACTGATATAAAAAAGTATTTAACTATACAAATTAGGAGGTAACTTTCCTCACACCAGCTGCATCTACATTATCCTGCCAAAGTCTGCTTGTCTTATCTTTTTCAGGCTATGAGTTAATTTCATTTATTTTACATAATCTCTTTTGTCCAGAAGAGGTCTGCAATGGGCAGTCACTGTGACTTTTGCTTTGGTGAAAAAGTTATTATCCAGCATCAAAGCATTCTTTCTGTTGCTTGCATCTCTTTGATTCTGACTTGAAGACCAATATATGCATACTACAGGCAGATGGCAGCCTACATATTGTGCACTGTATGAATTCCACAATCTTGACTGAAATATGCATAAAAAGCATATATTAAGTATATATTTCAAAGAGCACAAATAGCAGTATCTCTACTGTATAAGCAGTTCCCAAAATAGCAATGCAACACTTGTAACACCAAAAGATGTATTTCAAAAGCAATTCTACTTTTTTCCTCCAAGAGTGCAGCCTCAATATTGCACACAGTCAGTGTACAGACAAAATAAATGCAAAATATGTCAACATTTTTGCTGAATGCTTCTATTGTAACTGCCAAACTAACAGCCCTCATTTGCTGGAGGTTTGAGCTTAAATTTAAGTGCATATGTTGTGACTTGAATTCTGACTGTAATTTGAGCAATTTTTTCTCTAGCCAGGAAAGCTCAAAGCTCAATCTGTACAGATAATAAGGATGCAAATGCCTTCAAGCCACCTGGTTCTTCTATCCTGAGGCTGAGCAGACTAAGCAAAGGAACCTGAGGAACTGCAAGACTGAAGTCTTCTGTCCACAAGCTGAGTAAAGAACATGCATCAGCCATATAGCTTCTCCATATAGTATCAGTCTAACACGCTGCCGGTGGCTTGAGTCCACAAAACAGTGAAAATCAGCAATAACACTAAGTAGCAATAAACACACTGGAGCAATAAATTGTAAAAATAAGTTGTTATGCTAATCCTTTCTTAACCTAATACATTTGTCTTGTGCTTGTACTAAAAAATTCTGTGCCATTTTTAACTCAATAACTTTAATCATCATCGTGGAAGAAAGAAAAACTTACTCTTATAGTGTAGGACTGATTCTGGTTCTGACATGAGAGCAAACTTGAAATTAAAATAAATCTACAGAGGGTCAGGATCTGACATTGCCTTACTTTGATCATTCTTATGAAGAATACAACATATTTTGAAACCACAATACTATTTTAGACATACAGTCAACTTTTGGCATATGCTTTTAATATCTGATGCTAAAGAAGTGCTTTACCGGAGCAATCCACTAAAAAAATTAGGACAAATGATTTCAATATACAACACTTTTACCACAGTGGTAATGGTAGAAAACAACTTGCTCTACTGAGGAGATTTAAAATGGCATACATTCAACAAAGGCATCTGCATGTTTTTCACACAGTAAATAACCTAAACTTCCAACTCCTTACTCGCTTTTCCATACTACAGTGTGCCCTCTTCTCATCACTACCAATTCCAATGGAAATTTTGCCAAGGCAGGGAAACATAACTGTGATCTAGCAGTAAAAAAAATCTGTACGTCTCTCATTAGATGTACTTAGAAACCTTTTGCTGAACATATTCTTACCTGTTGTATAGAAAAGGTTTCCTGAGACAAATTTGGTCAATATGAAAAATTATTGATTAGGTTCACAGTATAGAGGTGGCTCCTATTTACTTTTTATCTGGCTGTTCAGGTGATTTTTTGTTTCTATTTTATGTTACTTATCACTCATATTCAGGGCAAATGAGACCTCACTCTCTAAACATTCCAATAGAAACCCTTTGCAAAATAAATCCACAACATTGTTACAAGTAGACCCTTAGCATCTTTGGATGTGAGAACACAAGCAGATTAAAATTATGCATTACAAAAAGGCATAGGTTAGCATGGTCATATGAAGAAATTATCACAAGGTAAAAAGAACAAAAGCAATACTAAACTTCACTGGCCTAAGAGAAGGCTTAGGCACAGAAGTAACATTCACTTAAAAAACATACTAAGGCATAGACAGACTCCATCATTAAATGGAAACTTAAATCTGCATTCACTTTCCTATCTTAAGAAAATCTTGGCAAGGCAAGAAAGCTGAACTAAGAACACCAGACAAATCCATCTTAAAATAAAAGGAACAGTTAAAATTAGCATCATCCAGTTATTAATGACAATCTAATTCAATTTATCCCACAAAACCTACAATGATTTTACTTATGTTACACAAATAAATGAAACAACGTCAGCCTGTGATCACCTGAGAAGTACAAGTGTCTTCAATATTTTGAGTTTTCTTGGAAAGGCAAGAAAAAAAAAATCATACACAGATAGCTTCCAAAGATAATGCCAATGACATTTTGCAGAGAACTGCTGCTGCTAGCTCAGATATAGTCTGTGCAGTGCTCTGCTTTCTTTCAGTGCAACAGAATTCTTCAAGATGCTGTTTTTACATATTTATTTATTTATTCATTCATTCATTCATTCATATCTTTTCTGTGTGTATGCATATAAAATCAAGACCATACTCATGTGTCTATTCCAGGGGCAGGGTTGCTGACAAAATCAGATCTGTCTTACCTTCACCAGCTTCCTACAAAAGAGGTGAGATATGAGATTGTGCTATAATGCAAAAGCCATTAACATTTCCTAATAGCTAGTGAAGTCAGTGTTCACTGTTCATGAAGAATTTCCCGCACCCTAGAAGTCATGTGCTTTTCCATCACTGAGTAGAATCCCTCCACTTTTACTTGTTTGCATTGCTTCGGTCTCTGGCCGAAGAGCTAAGCAGGTATTTCTGCTTTACAGTTTCTCAGCTACGAGAGTCAACACCAATAGCTTTACTCATATTCCCATTCTCCCAAAGGATAAGATGATTCCTATTAATACTAAAACATCTCCACTATCATTCAGCAATGGAAACCTGCATTTCACCACTTTCACTGTAGTTTGTTGCCATGGAAGCAATCAAATCAGTATGTACTTGTTTGGTCTAACCTACAGAACTAGACAAACTGTCTGCTGTCATGGGGGAATTACCCAAACACATTCCTTTCTTCCTTAATTAAGCAATATGATCAATGTTTTTCAGGTTAGTAAGAAAAAGGGAAAATAACAGGAGGAAATACCCACCAATACATATCAGTCCTGTAGAGTCCAGTTTGCTACCTGCTGAACACTCACAACTAAAAGATCCAAGATTGTTCCTGCAGGCACCATTGACACACGGGCTGCTTTGACATTCATTTATATCTACAATCCAGAAACAAAAGACACTGTTAGAATTATGACATGCTTCTGGAAAGTATTATATAGTATAAATACTGCTGTGGACCATGATTTGCACTCCACCCCCTCCCAGCATGACACTGAAAAGATACAAGGACAGGCAGGTATCATGTAGGTGCGTCTGTATAGAAGCACATATTATGGAAGTGTTAATTAAATGGCTCTTTTCTACAAAGAGTAATTTCCAACAACTTGGGGCTATAAAAATTTCCAGTATCAGCAGTAACTGTCCTATGAGAAAACAAAGCTTTCTTCTTAGAATGCAATGCATTCTCAGCCACAACATGCAGAGTACAAACAAAGGCCTTATTGTTTCCTTCATTTATGGCTCCATGAGGCTTTGGAATAATTAAGAAAATCCTGTCAGAAGTGAAGTATTACATTCTAGCTGAGACTCTCTAGTTCTGGAAAGCATTCAAGAAATAGGAGTTTAAACTGAAATACTGTAAATAGTACTTCCCTCTAGCCCATAACTCCTCCTTTTTATTACCCCTCTGAGCTTTTTAGACTCTTCACATCTAGTAAGACCCCTGAAGACAGTATTATTTTCTGGTGGTTTTTTTTTAATCCATTTTAAGATTAAAACAATACTAGCAAATTCTTTCAAAGAACAGCAGATGCATTTCTTCCTGAACTCAGCCAATTTCATTCTATGATCCTGAATGGGTCCTGAATTGAACCATACATTCTAATCCAACCCAACAGTTACTTTAGTGGGCCACAAATAAAACTGTTTAGTACATGCTTATGATTGCTAGTAGTGCTTGAGCAATAATGTCATATCCATAACCTAAAATAGCCTGCTTTAAATTAATTATAATTTAATGCATGATCTAGTTAGGCACTGGAAACATTAATAGCATCAAGAGATCATTTTCAAGACAAACTAAACTATCTTATTTTTTAGAAGTCATGAAAAAGTAACCATTTGCTGGTTTTATATGTTATGATGCATCAAGCCTTCATTTCACTAGAGACATATACATGTTTAATGATCTTCTGTCATAGGGAGGAAGAAAGAAAAAGAGGAAGGAAGGAAGGAAGGAAGGAAGGAAGGAAGGAAGGAAGGAAGGAAGGAAGGAAGGAAGGAAGGAAGGA
>JANHFX010027834.1:6546-17077 GCA_027560015.1 Chloroceryle amazona
CTGTTTGCAGCAAACACCTCCGCCCCGAAGCAGCACCAGGGGGGCAATCTCCCCGCAGGGCATGGCAAATGTCACCAGTTCCTGCACCCAGGGCATCACTCTCCAGCAACACACAAAGGTGCTATTTTTTGCCTCCTCCAGCCTGGAAAGGCTTCAGTGACTGTTGGGATCTCGCTCTCCCCTCCAGCACAGCACGGGCAGTGCACCATCAGCAGTATAAGTGATCAGTACACAAGCTCTTAATGCCTGTGCTAACTGGCCATGGACTTTCAAAATCATCAAATACTGACTTTCAAGAAAGACCTCAAAACACTTTGCCCACCAGAGCTGCCCTTGAAGGAGCAAGGCTGGTGTCCGCGGGTGCCACAGCTGTTTTCACTGTATGTACCACCCCAGGAACAAGAATTTCTGATTGCCAGAAAGTATGTACAACTGCTCCTTCACGGGGGAATTAAACATTCACCCAAACTTGAAATTTACCCACACCTTAGTTCACAGACAAGCTGAGTCAAGCTTCAGCATCTAAACATCCAAACCCCACTGCCTTTCAGTGGCATTGGGTAACTCAGCTCCCCTTTCACCACTGAAAATCTCAGCCAGCCTAAACCTGCACTGCACCCGAGCTGCCATCACTCGGGCACACGAGCCCTGGCAGGGTGGTGTGTATGGAAGGGGCCTTATGGTACTAACCACACAAACACGCAAACCGTTACTGCTCTCTGTGCACAGCAGAGCATTCACAGGGGCTCTCCAGAAGAGAGCTCATTTCTGTGGTGATGGCTGAAGGTAACTTTTTTCAGGCTCTGACCACGTGGAAGGTGTTGCACGCTCCATGTCTGTTCCCAGACTGTTTTCCTTCTGTGGCAGTCATGCGTGGTGTAGCTTGCAAGGGGTTTTGAAATCCTTTTGGAGGAAGTATGCTCTTGCATATACGTATTTGCATGCACACGTGCCTGTGACATTATATAGAGCTTCATTATAAACGGTATTTTTCATATATAAGGCTTTCACCTTAAGGTTTTTGATATATGTAGACTCAGCCAAATACATTCCTGCTCTTCAGTCACCAACAGAGCTTACTGACTCTGCTAAGGAGCAGGTAGACACAAGAGGAACGGACTGAACCCTGATCTGAACTGTTATGTGAAGTTAAATTACTTGTCTTTTGTCACCATTTCATATTTTCAATTGCCCTGAGCCAGAAAACAGAACAATGATCAGAGACCATTTTCCTGAATAACTGTTCACTGGTGACCACAAGATTGATCACAGCTGACCACAATGCCCTGGCCCTTGAGAAGACCCCACTAGGGCTGGTGGCTCAGCCTGGGCAACACCACTTGGATCTGCTTGTCTGAAAGAAAAACAAAAGGAAAGGAAAAAGATAAAAGAAAAGAAAAAGGAAAAAGGATAAGAAAAAATATAGGAAAAAAAAAGAAGAAATGAAAAAAGGAAAAGAGTAAAGGGAAGAATGAAAAGAAAGATAAAGAAAAGAGGAACTGAGCCAGTGCTGAGCTCCCAGCTAGCAGTGATCTAAGTCGAAACTGTGGCACAGAATCAGCCACACTTTTCTCTGATACACCAAAAAAACCCCAGAACAAACAGACAAATCAACCAACCCACCCACCCACAAACAAACAAAAAACCCCACATCCACACACCAAGGAAAAAAAAAAGGACCCACCAAAAATTCCGTATCAAATAGGAATACCTCATTAAACTTCCTCCTGACATGCAAGGGCCTGGGGCCGTTTTGTGGGACTGGCTGTGGAGCTTCCCTGGAAGCAGGACACTTCCCTGGAAGCAGGAGACTCCACTGCAGCCTCAGCCTGCCCTTTCCACTGCTGGCAGAGGTGAAGTTGCGTGGCGAGTCGGGAGCGTTACTTACCGCTCATCAGGGGGGTTGATGGAGATGTTGCAGACGCCTGGCCCCCAGCTCCTTGCAATTTTCTGGCATTTTGATTTGTTTCCTCATCATCCATTTCAGCCCTGTCTGTCCAGTTTCTGTTTTTTCACTTCGCGGTTGGTCTCGAGAGTTCAAATTCCATGGTCCCTGGTGAGGCTCCAGCTGTGGGAGTGATCTATTGAGCAGACTCTGCACGCACCGGTCAGACAGACCTCGGAGCGGACTGGGACGTGGTGCCGGCAGCACTTTGTGCAGAAACTCGAGCACCTGGGTTGGGATTTAATGAACCAGCTCCCTGGCTGCCCTGGTAGGCAGCCAGCGATCCAGCGAAGCGAGAGATGTGCCTGATGTCACATCCTCTCCAACGAGGCGCCCAATCGGGACGCCTGCCCTCCGTTTTTATCAGGAAGGAAATTCTTAGTTTGCCAAAAACACGAGAGAGAAAGAGCCAGTTTAACTAGTTGAGCAAATTCTGCCTGCAGGGGATTTGCAAAGAGAACCCGCAGAGATACGAGCGCGCACAGCTCTGCACCGCTCCTGAGCGAGTTGTTCGCAGGCAACTTTGCCGCCTGCCTCCCGGGATGCTGTAGGCTGTGCAAAATCACCCCTCTTCCCTGCCAAGCCCTGGCAGCCTGCACGGAACGGGGCGCTGGGAGGCTGCTGTGCAGCAGTGGTCGCTGCGCACCCTGCGGACATGGACACCACATGCCCGGGGAGCTGCGCTTCCCACGGGAGGCCCTGTGCTGTCTGCGTGGCGTGGAAGTCACAGCCCTGGGCAGGCTCATTTCCTTCCCCGCGGTTCAGGCGATGTCACCGAGTTAGAGCCACAGCAGGAGTTTCGTATCTGAGCAGCGGCCGTTCATTTGTAAATTACTTCTCGGTCTAAAACAAACTTTGTGAACCTACCTGTGAACAAATGGCAACATTCCCTCATTCCTCTGGGGCTGTCTGCAACATTCTGGTCTCAGGTATCATCTCCATGTGCACATTTTTCTTTACCAAATTCATATAATTTATACATGCAAAATCCTTTTTCCGTTCCTGAGTATTTGCCATTTGTGTACAAGCGCAGGTAGGAAGAACTTCCATGCAAGAGTTTAAAGCACGTAAATAAAAATGAAATCGTTTCATTTTTCAATTTGTCTACTGGAGTAGAATTTACATTTGTGTATTTGGAGCTACAAAATTGATAATCCTGGACTGATTCTGATCCTAGCTCAGCTGAGCCTAAGCAACTTGGTTTCATTTTTATTCCTATCTATTGCACATACAAGAAATCTGGAATCATATTTAAGGTTTCTTTGTCCATATGTAACAATAATCAGTTGTGTTAAAAGATACAAACAGCAGCTGAACAGGGAACCTGTAAAGGCAACAGGGCATATGCTTATGCAGAACTGCAGATGAACTAAGGATCAGGACAGAGACAGCTCCTTCCAGGGCTCTCCCTGCTGAATGCCTCCTGGCTCCTGGGTTTGCTGGATGCAAGCTGACACTGTGGTCTGACTGGAAATTTCATTTGTGTCTCAACCATTGAAATTTCCACATTAAAAATGTAGTGGGGAAAAAAATATGTAAATGGAGAAAGTAGAGTAAATATTGGTTTTGAGAATTAAGATGTAAGTTGAGGAATGGAAAAACAATTTTTCCCCTTTAGTATTGCTCGAGTTGAGTGGCTAGCTTGCCACATCTTATGCATAAACATATCTTTAGTGGTGTTAACAAACATGTTAGCAATTCCATCACTAAAAGGAATCGGCGTATGCATCTAACTGCGCAGTGACAGGGGTTATAAGCAAAGCAGCATTAGCTAGGAGCTTCAAATTCAACTATAATAAGAAGGAGCATACAAGACAGAAACCCCTTAGTCCCCAGTCACCCACAGAGAGGGACACCAGTCTTTTAGTCCGTTAACCAAGAGACCTGTTGACTCATGGGTTGTTTGAGCAGTCTGTTATTGATTGCACATATTTTGGTCACGTTGTGTTACATAAACCTCTGCCTTAGCAGATGATCTGTAGCCTGGCCATGCTGGATGCTGGTGAGGTTGCACAGAGCATGTAATGGGGCTGAGAAGGCTGCAGCCCTCCCCACTGGGGTGGACATCCTTGCCCTCCATCATCCTTTCTGAGAGGGAGCTTCTGAGATCCCCATAGCAGGCTGATAGCACAGAGGCACACTCTATCCTGGGCTGCTGGTGTCCTGGTCCACGTATATCTGTACCTCATGGAGTAAACAGATACAGGGTACACAAAAGGAGTCCGTGGTTTGGTCACACTTGTCTCGTGCTAGCATGAGAGAAGCAGAGTCCAGGGTGAAGCCACAAATGCAGGATGCAGTTGCCACATCCATTCCCCAGAACTGAGACTCCTTTCAGGGCTACGGTTCCTGCTAGGGGACCTGTGAAAAGTGAACACCTTAGCCAACACATCCAGACCAGTGCTATTTCCTATGCACTTGTTAGGGAACAAGTTGGGCTACTTGGATTTACAAGCTGACCCCAAAGAGCTAAAGAACACTTTGGCTCACACTTTCTCTCTCCAACCGCAGTTCCCAGGTTTTGTCACTTCACCAAGTGCTTGTGTGGCCTTCACCCATGATGAACAAGAGCTTATTTCCAAATCATAGGTCTATATTTTTCTTGCTGTTTGTAAAAATGCAGGTTTCTGGGTGTCTCTGCCCTTTTCATTTGACCTGTATGATGCTCACCACAGCCTCTCTCCAGCACATGCACACCTTCTCCTCAAAGAATTATTTTCTGGTTGGCCAGATTTCATCTTCCATGAATTTTGTATGTCACATATATTAACAAGGTTGGTACTTTTTACAGTTGTAAGGAGTCTCATTTTAATTCTGCTAACAGAGCACAAAGGGTGAAAAGGCTGAATTAGCGACGCAGAGAGCAGTGAACAAGAAATACTGCTTTTCTTCCCAATTGCACAATGATATTCCTTTCTCTTTGCTGTGATTTTCTCCACAACAGTATGGGCAGCCAGGAAATGAGCATGTGAGGTTCCTAAACCACTATTATAAGACACATACCATCATCTCCCAAGATTAAAGCCCTATTGGTTATACTGACACTGGCAACAAAGCCTTGGAGCAGGGAGCTTGAGAGATTTCAGAAGGAAGTTTCAAGCCCTGAAATACTGCTTTAGTGTGAGCCTAAGCTCTCCTTTACCTCATTTGCACTTGTGAGCTATAGTCACCTTCTCTTCAGACCAAGAATCATGCACCCCTGAGCTATACCGTGGATGCCTTTATGCTGATGTAGACAGATTACAGCAGAGAGTAGCTAGAAAACACACAGGTCAAGAGTTTGATGAAGCATCACTTCTCTCTTAAGCATCTTAAGAGAGCATTCTTAAGCATCACTTTTGTGAGTGGTATCATCAGGCTAAATGAAACTCTCCAAATAAAACCCCCCAAAATCAAGGGTTTCCTGTAGGGTCTGCAAAGCCTTGCTGAGTGCTAGGAATGCACAAGGAAGCTTTGACTCATGTAACCTCCTTAGTTATAAATCCTTTTTGGAAGCAAGCAAGAAACTCTCCAGTAAGAGGGAACATATTTCAACATCAACCCGGCCGTCAAGATAAACAGCACACAACTTCAAATACCGATCAGAAACAGTTCACACAACACAGAGCTTTTAGTTCTTCCCATACTATACTCCATTCAAATAGCACTTATGTCCCTAAGCTCTACATCAACAGGTCTAGCTGCAGGAATCACCTCATCATTATTCAAATGCAACCATCCTCAGTGGATAAAAGAACACAGTAAAGTTGAACCTAAGAAAATATTACTTTTTCTGTTTACAGTAGCTCTTATAAACAGAATCACTTTTTTTTTCTCCTTCAAAAATTTAAATTTTTATTAGTAATTTAATGCAATGTTCTGCTAGCTTGATTTCTTCTCCCTCTTGCTAATCGGTTTTTAAATTGTGCACATCAATTATTCATTACAGAAAATACTTCATTACTTTTTACTATTTTTGACAAGTGTAACACTTTCTATTATTACTATTGTTAGAACAAATACTGCTACAAACAGCAGCAGAAAAGGCACTGCTGGTAAATATGCCATGGCATGCAAACTCAGCATTGGTTTCTGAGGATGCAAACCACAGAATTACAGAAAATGTTCAGAAAATTGGACAAAACCCGTGGGATTTGTTCAATTTAACTTCAGCATAAGGAGCAGAAACTGTAGTTTGATAACGAAGAGAAATAGGCGTTTTTAGAGGACAATTCAGGTTGGCGAGATGTTAGGTATCTGGGAGGACACGAGCTGGTCTCTAGAGTCAGCCTCCACCTGCTCTGAAAGGGAGCCTTGAGTGCTGAGCAGAGATGTAGGTGTGCACCATTCATCACTTGAAACCACCTTAAAAATACAGCTAAATTCACAGCCTGGTGACCAGCATCAGCTCCCTTATGCACTTCGTACTGCACAACCTCTAGATACAACAGCTCGGGGTGAAACACGTCCACTCCAGCAGAAAAACAGCATTCTCCAACATCTGACCCACAAAACCTTGACTTTGGGGCACCTACGCCCCAGGAGGGAGGATCTGAACCGACGGCTCTGGCAGATTTAGCTGCTGTGGTCTAAGTCGTTGCCCCCTGCCCCGTTCCTCACTTTCAGCAGAGATTATCAGCACCCTTGCAAGGGCTGGCAGCGCTGGCCACGGACGGGTGCCGCAGCTGTCTCAGTGCATAGCCCACAGTGTGAGCTCAAGCCCCATAAGAGCAGTTTTCTCACCAAGCCTATAAACTGGAGCCCTGGGACACTGGCACGTGTCACCTTGTCCTCTAAGGCAGGAATTTCCAGCCACTGAGCAAGGCAAACATCTGGGACAGCCATGTTTTAAATTACAGCGGTTAAAACTGCCAGAGCTTGTCCACAGAAGTACTAAATCAGTGGTGTCATTTCCAGATGCACCTGGATTCTCGTTGGAAAGATGCTGTGAAATGTTGAGAAAAGCCAGAGTGAAGGAGTTATCCCTTAGAGAAATTTGTAATATTGTCCAGTTCTTGTATCCCTGGTTTCCTTTCCTCAGATAGAGCATCTCCTATGGGGGCTTGCCTTCTCTTGCAGGTGTCCTGAGCATGCAAAGTTTTCATTTTCCTTTCCTCTCACCCTCACAGAAACCTCCCTTTGCAGACATCCCCTCAGCCCGGCTGGGGACCAGACAGACTTCTGCAAGTAACTGCTGTCCCCTTGTGCAGGTTGCTTTACTTGACAAGAGAGTCTCTAAAGCAAAGCGAACAACCCCTGAAGGAAGTAGCAAATGTGTCTTGATGTCAGCAGCATCTGGATCTTTAGAACTTTACGCTACTATCCATGCAAGAAGAATACAAACTGTGAAAGGTTTTTTTATCAGGCCATTTGGATTCCAAGCCTTTCCTGGGAATTTATTTTTTATCCTGTCTCATGGGTTGTAGCCATGGTTTTTCAACACTGCCAGGTTACTAGAGGGGTGAAAGGATCTCACAGGACAAGAGCACACCAATACGCACACAGTAGGTATAAGAACAGCAAAAACCTCAGTCTAGTACTCGACAGCTGTGTCATCTTTTTTTACCACAGCCTCCTAGAATTTGGATAACTGTAAGGGAGTCCTGTCCCATACCGAATTCAAGGGGAACAATCCAGGCATAGAGCAGATTTCAATTTCTCTCTCTTCTCCTCTTTTCTAGCATCCCATTATTAGTTTAGAAAAACAGTGGGAATTCTTTTGTTTGTTGGCAAATTATTTAGGATCTCAAAGTTTCCAGTGTAAAATAGCCACATCTGAAGGAAGTACTAAAATTCTCACAAAGACGTTAATTTTGTGAGAAAAGCAATTTCTATTAAAAAAAAAAGGCAAGAAAAAGTTATTGTAGTTTTCCACTAATCCTGGTAATTAGATCAACATGAAGGAAACCCACAGGTACCACAAGCAAGCTCTGTGCCCCAGGGGTCAGCCAAGTTTGCCCTGCTAAGCAGCGCTGAGGGTGGTAGATCCCATTCAGAGCATATTCCCAGTAGGCAGACTGCCAGCGAACGCGTTGTTTTCCCAAGCCCAAAAGCCTGTGGCAGGTATCACCAAACCAAGCAACTTTCCATGTCTCCCACTGGTTGCTCTCTTTTCCCACTGCCTATCAGCAGCGGGAGGCGACAGCATTAACAGCTGGAGAGCGTCAGGAAGGTACCTGGGATGGTGATGAAAGGCTCATGTCATTAATGTATCTAACTAAGGGGATCCTCTGCTCTGGTGCTTCTCTTCCTCAGCTTCGCTGCAGTTAGGTGTTCCCTGCTCATCTAGCACACTGCATTGCAATAAGGTCTTCCACCCACACTCGTGGGCTGCTTTCCAGACTTTGTTGGAGCTTAACTCTAGAAATTTCCCTCACGTGACACATTTTTCCACGTCTGTCTGTGACTGGAACAGCCAACCTGCTCCAGCTGCTCTCACAGCTATTGCCTCCTAGGATTTCCCCATGGGAAAAGTTACCAACGCTTTGTCACTAGTGCAAAGTACAATTTGTAGACTTGTGCAAAAGTTTGCCCGTGAACACTTAAACACTTGTGAACTGGAGCTTCCCTTGGCTGCAGTAAGACTGCAGTAAGCAGCCACTGGCAGCAGTAGTGTGCCTTGGTAGATGTTTCCTTTGCTGTCCACAAGCTTATATTGGATTTTATTTTGTATGTGGCTGGAAAGCCTCTGAAAGAACTAAAGGATACTGATTCACAGTGCTGGTATTGCAGAAACAAGAGTTTCTCTGTCTAGAAGATTCTGTTGGGAGCACAATGAGAAGTATACAAGCTTGTCCCAGCCACCACCCATCCACCCTGGCCACTTACCAGCGTAAGTGATGCTGTGGCAGAAGGGAAACCACCTCTGGAAAACGTTGCACAGAGAGCAGAGCTTACCTGAAGCTGAAACAGAAAGACCAGAGTGCGTGGTGGGACTGCCTGTCCCTTCCCTTCCCACGACTGTGGGCACATTCCTGGTTCATGGAATGCTCCAGCCAACCGCTCCTAAGGCTGCATCTCACTTGATGCGTGGTCCACTCCAGATCATGTCCTCTGTGTCCGAGACACCAGGAATGACAGGGCCTCCCCAGGACCCCAGCTGCCCTTTGGCTGGTGGTGGGGAGGGGAATGTTTGCACCCAGTTCTTGCCCTGGCAGGGGTGCAGGGAGGCAGTGGGGGACAGACCCACATGCTGCTGCATTCTCCCCACTTGTGCACCCCCTCATACTACTTGGAGAGGCCGGTTCTCCATGCACCTGTCTCTTCAGAGCACACCTGGAAGCTGCCTGCAGCTACAGACCACAAAATAAGAGTTCACTAAATCATTGCCCATCTCGAAAAGGTGAGCAAGTTGCACCTAGGTATTATTTTCTCATCACCTCTTCTCATTACAGCTTTGGGGCAGGCATCTGAAGGTCTGGAGCAACCCAGCTTACCATTTCTTCTGATGACAAAGTTTGCTAGAGATTTACAGTGGCAAACAGAATTATCTGTTAAATTGTCCCAAGGATGACCCCACATTCAAACAAAACCAAAGAAAAATTGAAACAAAATTCCTAACAAGTGATTTTACGGTCAGCGGCAAAAACATATTTCTTCCCAAGCTTCTGGAAGTGTGAAAAGCCTGGGTATTTCTCATCCATTTGCAACGGGTGAGTAGCAGACAGAGAAATCTCCTGCACAGAATGAGTCGTTTCAGGTCAAAGACTCCAGTAAATACCCAATGAGCTGCTGTTCCTCCAGACACCCAGCGGAGCAGCTGTGGTGCCCTGGTGCTGTGGCTGCCCACACGGTGAGGAGGGGAGCGCGTTTGGGGAAGAACTGGAAAGCACTTCCAGCAAAAAAGCAGTGTCAGGTTCAGGGTGAAATTTCTTGCCCTCTCCAGACCAAAAACCTGTGGGAACCTGCTTGTGGAAACAGGCTGGCTTTACTTGTTGGCATCATTTTAAAGAGAAGTTTTCGCTGAGTCTTGGAAAGCCCCAACCCCAAAGATCTGTTTCTCGGTCACTGTAGTCACTCAGGATGTCACAACTCATATATATGCTGTGCTGTAAATGTCTAGCGACCCTGAAAGAACAAGCAGCAAAACAAAATGATCTCAGTCATTAATTAGGAGCCATTTTGGTACATTTGGGGATGAGTGCTCAGGGATGAAAGGCACAAAAATCCCGGGACGAAGCCGAAGTGTCTTTATATACCCCTCAGGCTATAGGAAGAAGAAACCTTCTGAAATTGTTAAAAGCAATCATCTCTCCTCAGGATAATGAGATCCAAATAATTAGCAAAGGATGTGCCTCTGGGCCAGTGTCCTTTAAAATATTTCAGCTTACATTGGATGGAGGCAGCACGAAAAGGGAACAGCAGTGTTTACACAGGCCCATAACCATCTGTCCATTATGACTGGGGTAAAAGATCTTTAGTCAGCATCCAGTGTGAGAAAAGTGCAGCTAACAAGGATTGTTAACATCCTAGCTCTAAACAAACTTCCTCTAGGATTCAATAAGCTCATACATCCCCCTTCTCCAGACACAAAGCATGATGGATGTTCCTCCTCACAAAAATAAAATTAAAAAAAAATAAATAATAATAAAAAAGTTTGGATTAATG
>JANHFX010027834.1:17417-36211 GCA_027560015.1 Chloroceryle amazona
AAAAAAAGTTTGGATTAATGTGAAGCTGGCGAAGCACAACATAGGCATCATTAAATGATTAAGTCATAAGGCTTGTGAAGTCTTTAATTTTCCTCTTCCTAGGAGAAAAAAAACCCAACAAAACACATTTTACTCACGAATTCTCCTAGGACAGAAAATAAATGTTAGAACAAGTTTTCTCTGGAAATCTCTTTATCTACCTCCCTTCCCACCTTGTCTAATTTCTACACTGTTAGGGCATGTTAACCTCTATAGCCAGCAGGGAGACCTGTAGAAAATAAACAATTCACCACAAAATCAAACTATTAACACCTGCCTGGTAACATCCAGCTAAAAATATGGCAGGATGATGAACAATTCACCTACCAAAAGCCAAAGAACCAGCACATCGTCAACATAGCAATTTTTGTCCTTACCGACCTCACCTTCCACCTTATTTTCTAAAAGCTTGAGTTACCAGAATCCCAGGCATGAACTCAGCAAGCTTTGGCCAGGCACTGCCCCCCGGCACGGTGTGCCATCCCACCAACAGCGGCAGCAGAAGTAGCTCCTGGCTCCAGGCAAGAACAGGTACATGCACAGGAGAAGACAACTCTCATCCCACCACATTCCCAAGACTGGGCAGCTAACAGTGGCAGAGCAGCTCCCAAGGAGGTGGGCTGGTCAGGGGAGCCTGCTTGACTTCCCCGTGCTGTAAAACATGCTGTGGCACAGCAAGACATGGTCCTGCTTAGTTCAGTTGCTGAGGGAGGACCTGTGGCTTGCATTACAGAGGAGATCAGGTGAAGCAGCTGTAGCCTTGAGCCTGAGAAGGTGGTAAAAGGCAGGATATTGCTTCTCTCACCATCTTCAGATCTTTTCCATTGCATCTCAACATCAAGGGGAAGGCTGAAACCAGAAAGCCCTGTGTATCAGTCCATTAGGTGGTTTCCAGAATAAAATGGGTTTAAACTCAAACTCTACCCACCCTGCAAATACTTGTTTGGGAGTCTCATTATTTTCCCCGTTCCTACTCACCACAGAGTTTGGTAACCTTGTAGCTGAACGCATTAAATATCTCCCTACCATAAATACCCAAACCACAGTAATTTTTTCTTTACGTAGCTGGGACATAACCGTACTTCTTATACCTCAGTTTTGCACTTGGATGGAAGTAGACCAAGTTAGTGCCTGTGATTCTGGTAACCCAGACTTGTAAATCACGCCCCAGCCTAGCCGTGCAATGCCAGCAATGACTGCACTGTCTGTGTGCTGGCTTTGGGCATTTACAAGTTTTGTTCTGACTGCTGCCAACCAAAGAGCTGGATATATAGGTATAATTCGCTGAAAAATAAGTTCAAAATCTTTCACATGTCTGAAACTTTATTCCTTGCTAGGAAGTACATGTATTAATTGGAATGATTGCTGACTGATTTGTTTCTTTGACTGACTACTTAGGCAAAAGGCTCTAGAATGAGATGCTCTGCTGATTCATGTCTCTCTCCCCTCCTAGGTGTTATTCTCCACTGAGAATGCAAACTATGCTTTCTTCCACAATTCCTCCTAACTTTTACTGAAGATTTTTCAGTTCCAAACCTGACATAATATCCAGTTTACTTACCACGTGCATCATGAGCTTCTACAAATGGTATAAAAATTAAGGATAAAGAAATACTCGAGAAATAGAAATCCAATTAGACAGATGGTCTGTGTGGAATAATCTGTATTTGATACTAACATATCATACATATCTCACAGAACATTAAAAAAAGTCACAGGGAGGAGCAGTCAGTGTGCAGAAAAGGTTAAGTTCTGAAATAAATGCACAAAGGCATCATGAACCGTCAGCCCAGCGCGGAGGGCAGCCAGAGTTTTCAGCTGAGAGTCAGTGCAGTGTTTCATTCTCCTGCTTATCAGAACTGCCCCAAGGTACTGCTGAGGCACACCACCCGTATTTTCAGTCCGATAAGGGCTGGGGAATTGTTAAATGTCAGTAGCAGAGCTGCACTGCAGGAGACAGAGAGAAGGTTTAGGACAGAAAAGTGTTGCCCTGCAGAGTAGACGGCAAGTGAAGGACAGAGAGTAGGGTGGAGGGGATGCCGACCATCTTCACAGGGTTTGCACTGAGGCAGCACGACACTTCTATCTAGCACAGGAGATGAGGAGAAGTCTAAATGCCATGATGTGGGTATTGACCAGGCTCAGGTTCCCTGGAGGAAGACAGAGCTGGGAGATGAAGAGCCCCTGGTCCCACTGTCCAAAGTGGTGCGGGCATGTCCTGTCACAAGGAGAGGGAGCACACAGATGGATAGACAGACAGCTGCCCTCAGAGCCTGCATCTGCCCAGGAAGGTGGGATGTCAGCACCTCAAGGCAGAGGTGGGGAATTTCAGTTTCTACAGTAGGACCACAAGTTTCAGCAGCTTAGCATTGTCCTTCCTTTTTAACTTCAGCATGAATGGGACATTTAGCTGTAAAAACAGAAGATGAGGGACTAGCACATCTGCTATGAAAAGCTCTGTCCTAGAGAGGATGGAGAGTTGTTAAATGCCAATAGCAGAGAGACACTGCAGGAGACAGAGGTCACCTTGAACTCAGCAGGTTGGTCAGGAGATCCAAACAGAAATCTCTTAGAGGCCACATTAGAATGCAACTTTTCCTACCTACCATGAGATACAGTTCCCTGAACATGATGCACGTGTTCATTGAACTTCCAGAATGTGTTGGTCTATTTCTTGTCACTGTTGCATGGCCCTGAGGAGGTGGTCCATTAGCCAGACTGCTTGCAGGTAAGACTCAGGGAAACTTCTGTCAAGCCACAAGGAAATCTGTGGAGCCAGGATTTGGGCTGGGGTGATGAGATAGCCACAAGGAGGGGGGGGCTTTACTTGCCAGTACAGTCCTGGTCCTGCAAGGATGCAGCAGCTGAGGAGCCATTGAGCAGGACAGGTGCCAAAGAGGTGACAGCTCTCTGAACACCAGTGCCCTCTCACAGGGTTACAGAGAGCTGAGGTGTGCAGGTTCAGAGGGGGAGATCTCAATGCAGCAGCTGCGTGAGCAAGAGAAATAACACCCAAGAGAAATAATCACCACAGGCTGATCCTTGTCAAGATGCCTGCTGTGTTAAGGCAGCATTTTGCAGATGTAAATTTCTCAATGAGGAAACTAAAAACCATTTTCATAGAGACAGAGAAGAAATATGCAGATCGAGAACTGTGAGCAGGAAAGACATACTTATGAAAAGAGCCAAGTGGTGTGAGAAAAGATACAGTGGGAAATAAAAAAAATGGAATTACAAATTTGTTCGGAGACATAGGAATGCATCCACTGGGAGAAAGAACATTGGTATAAAGACTGATTATTTAAAGTTAAAGACAGGGCTGATTCAAAGCTCACTTGATTTTGCTTTGCTTTGGATCACAATCAATGATAAACATACATTGAGGAATGAATGATAGCTTGAGGTCAACATCTGATTGGGTTGAGATCTGTGAGGTGCTCATCACTGGCACTTCTGAGTGCCCATTGGATCTCTCATAATAGATGACTTCTTGGGAAACTGAAAATTTCAGAACACTGAAAAGTGGCCTAACATATTAAGAACAATAAAAGGAAGGCTTTGGGTTTTATATTGCACATCAGCAACCTATTTAAGCCACAAAATACGCTCAGGAGCAGGGACGTTACGGCCAGCTAGCATCCAGAGCCCAAGCTGATGCTTTGTGCTGCAAGGCAGTGTCCGTACTCGGAATCACTAACTGTGACTCAGAAAAACTTCCCCAATACCCAGCATACCCTGTACTCATTCCTGTTGAGACACGCAGCACTTTTCACTGGAGCAGATAGCACTGGCAGTCGTCAGGATGTGATCCAGCACATCGAGATATGCACACTGCAGCAGAGAAAAAAATGCCCGTGTTTCCAGGAAAACCGCATTTCACCCACGTAACTAATTCCTGTCCATCACAGAATGACAGACAACACCTGTTCTGAAGGAAAGAGACCTTGTGAGGTTAGTTAGCCTTCCTCCTGCTGGGGAAAAGCAGCTGTATCCACACCTGATGGATGTTTTCCAAACTCATCCTGAAAATAACCAACAAGGTTCAGTAGTCTCCTAGAAAACTGTGGCAGTCTTTCCTTATTCCCACATGAGATGGCACATTTGCAAAAGAAAAGTTACATATGCCTTCAGGCTATTTACAACACAAAGCACAGTCATTGAGAATTAAATGGGTAACTTGGACTTGAGACAAGAGCGAGAAAGTCTAGGTAAAGTTTCTAATGGAATTTCTTAACGTCAGGACTTCTGAGCTTCTCTTCTGATTTATTAAGGCTCTGTTCCCTCCAGACTTTCTGAGATAGAGAATTTCAGGAAGAATGATGTCTCCAGGAAGAAGCAAAGCTGAGGTGATTTTTTTGACAGGAAGCTAATATCAGCAATAAATACAGGGCAGCTTCTGCTGATTCTTAACATAAACCTGAGAGACTGAAGAGACCGGTCTAAGGAAACATTGCGTTTCCTTAATGGAGATACATCTGTTCAATTTCAAACCCTCTGCAAGTGAAATACCGCTTTCATTGATGGTCACAGTTGGAAATCAATTCAGTATTACACATTCCAGAATAGATCCCATAAATTGCCTTAGCTCCTTGATTGCAGTGTGAGCCTGACAACCCCCACAGCTGAGGCTCTGTCTCTCTTTAGTCAGCGGATGCTTTTCTGACTGCCACCTCATAAACAGAGCGGGTGAGCTGGCAGTAACGATAAGACCGAGAGAGATCTGCTGACATAAGATGAATGTAGACATTTCTTTCTTGATAGTGTTTGATTTTCAGAGGCTCTTGAGAATTTAGAGCTTAAATCTCTGAGACTGATGATCTACTGTACTATACAAGGTCATTCATGTCACCGACAATTTTATGGGCAATAGCTCTTGCCATCAGATGGCATTCAATAGGTGCAAACACCGGCTGAAAACTACACTCCTTTTGGGCTGTAACATCGCAGGTGCAGTCTCATGAGCTGCTGGGAGCACAATTTATTGTACTTGTGCCAAATTCATCGCAAGAAAGGATGGGAAGTGTTAGACCTACATCCCAGAGAGGCAAATTGCCATGGGGAAATTCAGGGATCAGCAACGGTCCAGAAAGGCTGCTGCTGCTGCTGGAACAGGGGCAGGAGCTGAAAGGCTGCTGGAAGCCAGCAGTCAGGCTCCAGCAGGCCAGTTCCCCCTGACTTAAGATATATGGACAGTGAGAAATGGTACCAGCGTAGCTCATAATGAAGCTACCACATCTCATAGCCTGTCATTGGCCTCTCAGACCTGTGAAGCTAAGCAGAGACAAACTCTCCTTTTACCTCAAATTCCCATTTTACTGCAACTAGTGAGACACCATTCTCTGCCTCGTGGCAGAAGCTTACCAAAACTTGGGGCTGAAGAAGCATTTCTCCCCTCAGAACAACCTCCACAGAAAAAAGAAACAAACCTCCACAGAGCCTTGCAGGCATTGCACCAGTCTCTGGATCACACATTTCTCAGCTCAAGGAGGTGCACATCTTTACCTCCACTGTGTCCAAGCTACTAACCCTGATAATATGTGAACTAATATCACAGTGGGTGAAGTCATGAATCTCTAAAAATCCCTTCTCCTAGGGATGCAAGGAAAGCAGAAGGAGCAGAGAAGGCTGCTAACTTCTCCTTGTGTGCAATGTCAAATGTGGAGGACCTTTGGGTGATGTACAATCATCCTCAGGGTCTCTGCTCTCCTGCTCTACAGTCTGAAGCCTTGTTTTGAGAAACATCAAAGCATGCAAAGCCCGTGAGAACAGCAACTCATTGCTTCACTTTCCTTTAAACTTTGCAATGACAGACATTGAGAGCTGACCTGCTATGCCCACGAAAACTCTCGCAGTTCTATCCTCGAATTAAGCTGAGAGAAATTGCTCATGTAATGAACATGGCCAGATCTCAGGTGACACAGCTTAGGAGAGATATTTTTTTAGAAGAAATGAAGTGGTTTTTAAGACTTTCACACATTTTTGTGGGCTTACTCCAAAGTCCCACACCTGCTTTGGTAATTTCGCTTGCACTTCAGAGGATAAGATGTATTAGCAAGAGAGGCAGCTGGGCTTGGGGCAAGGGGACATACAGGGGCTGGACAGGCAGAGCCTGCTGGAATTTGCTGCAGCTCCACATGACTGTAGGAAAAAATGTCAGGATGTGAAGTCAAAGCTGACAAGAGATGTGCAATGTATTAAATATAGCTGATGTTAGGCACTGAAGGCTTTCATCCTCACACTAGTGGAAGAATAACAGCCACTGCCTTGATTGTGATGGTGAGATTGGATAGATGAGAGGAGTAAGCTGCACAGAAACTATGGGAAAAAATATAATACTAAATGCAGGGGAAATCTGTGTGTGAGTCTGTGGGTTGGTGGATGTCTGCCTGTGCATCTATGAACGCGTCAGGTGAGCTGTTCATGTACTACAGCTTCTCAAGGTGGTCTAAGTGAATGAGGCAATGGACTGAGGGAACTGTATCTGTAACAGAATCCACTGTCTGGGACGAGCTGTTTTCAATTTGCACTGTCATCTAGCAGCGAATGTTTGGTATCCACAGTAGACAGTAAATGATGTCTTTGAGTTTTTTTCCTTGATATAATTATTTTGGAGTAAACAATCATTTGTTCCTCTTTCTTTTTGAGTGCAAAGGTAGTCACAGGCTTATCGATAAAGGAGAAAGTTCTCGAGTGGCTCGGGCAGGTGCAGCTTGTGAACTGCACGTAGGCACGACCGCCCCAGCTGCTTTCTGATGCACAACCGGCACAGCTGGGCAAGGCTGGCAGGACCTGGGGGAAACAAAACAAAACAGCAAGAACAGGCACTCCATCACTGGTGTAAGTCAGAAAGCAACAAACAGCAGTAAGATTTGCAGATCAGATCAAGCAGTACCCAACAGCTTGCATATCCAGTCAGGGAGAGCTAAATACATTACTGTTCATATTCAATTTATGTTGTCCAAGTTGTCTCAGTTGAGCACTAAAACCCTTTTTCTGCATGCACAGCTAGGCTTTGCTGTATCTTTTGTTCAGCAAGTACTTAAAATACCATAAAAGTGTCTGCACTGGAGAGCAAGTACCAGAATGCACGGCCCTTGCTCAGGATACCAGAAACTCACAGCAGTGTTGTGAGGATAAAGACCAGAGGGATTCCGGGGAGCTGCAGAGGTGCTGGGGCAGAGCAGCCACAGTTGGGTGGATATGGCAAACACAGTGAGCTGTTCATATCTACAGAACACGCTTCTTCCAGCTGCTGGTGTCTCAGCAGGTACTTGCACAAGTAGTAACTGCAGCTTAGCCTTTTCACATGACCCCACTGCCTCTGAGTATTTGTCTGACACTGAGAGTCAGTCTAGCAGTGCTCCTCAGAATAATTTCTTAATGTCTCATCCACAGAATTTGATTAAGTGAAAGGAAAACATCTCAAAGATGGAAAGTCTCCCAAAGTTTTGTGCAAAAAGGCACTGAGGCTAACCAACTAACTACAAAATAAATAAAAATATGAGAGGCCTTTTTGCCTTTCCCTTGTCTTGGGTGAACAGGTTGCTGCATGGGAAAAGCTCTTGTTAAACATCAGAAAGTCCACTGTTAGGAAAGTTCTGGAGGACTTAGTGGGACAGCAGTGAGGCTGGCTTGGGAACTGGCTTGTGCAGCACTGCACACAGCAGCGTTGCCCCCCTGGCTTCACTTGGGGGTGATCAGCCCATTGCCCCAAGCCCACACCACTGCAGGTCAGCTGAGGGGCACACCAGGCAGAAACCTGCTGGAAATGACACTCCATGGCTTCTGCAACTGCATGTGTAAATGCAGCTTGGTAGCAAACATGTCCCTGCCTCCCCTTTGCTTTCTCCTTGCTGGAGCTGCTCCAGGCTGAACCTTTACACCTGCTCTGTTTCAGCCCTGTCCCTGCAGCATCTGGCCAAACAGGAACAATTACAGCACTGTCTGGCAAGCAGTGGTCGGAGATGTGTGCTTACAAGTCTGTGCTTATATCTTCCAGGTAAGCTTCATAATCTTTGCTTTTACTACAGGAAAATTTAGGAACCTAAGCAGGTCGATGTTGCCCCTTCTGAGAAGACATTAGTAGAAAATGTGGGATATATAGACAAGAGCACTTGTACTGTCACTGGAAGTGAAGAAGGAAGCCACCACCTCCCAGTGCAGTTAGGAAAACAGAAAAAATTCTATATATATTTTGCATCACTTAATAGCCAGGAAGAGGGGCAATTAAAGGGACCCATCTAAGTAACCACAGCAGAAAAATCAGGGGGTAGAAGGAAACCTTTTCAATCTTGGGTTATTTCAAAGAGAAAGACCTCAGGAAACACAGAAGTAGGGGAAGGGGGAAGTTGTAGATGTTAGATACAGCAAAGTGTCTAAAAGTAGTACTGAAGGGATAAGTGAGGAAACTGAGGAAACTTCATTTCTGAAAAGTGAAGAGCCAGCAGCAGCTGAAGTGCCCCTGTAACACCCTCTGCAGGGGAGGAGAGGGTGACAAGCTGAAAGTCAAAAGAAAAAAGAAAGTTCAGGAAGATAAAATTACTAATATTTGCGTATTTCCTTATCTACACAAACTGTCATTCACTCGGGGCAACGGGAGCAGGACACTGAGAGCACTGCCTTGGCTCACGTAGCCGGCTGTTCCTGAGCCATGAACACCTCAGCTGTGGGGACAGGAGTCACAAGAGGTGAGAGGCATTCAAGCCAAGTCCTCCCAGAAGGTTTTAGACATGATAAATTAAAGCTCTGCATGAAAAGCTGCCGAGAAAGGGAGTGGAACAGAGGGATATTAACCCCATGTTTCATTTCCTCCATAAACCAACCTGCGTGCAGGGGGCAGCATAAATCCGTTGCGTAACTTTGACAGTAATAATTTACCACCAAAAGCTATTTCACAGCTGGAAACGGGCTTTCTGTGCACACCGTGCTGTGCTCCTTGCCAGGGTGGAAGCAGGCGTGTGAAGGTGGCAGGCAGCCTGCGTGGGGGAGCTCCATGCTCTGTGTCAGCACAGCCCCAGGAGAGCAGAGTTTGACTACCAGTGAGCTGGGAAACACAGAAGTTAGAGGAAGGGAGGACATCATTCAGCATGCCCATCCCCCAGGGATGCTGTGATTTGATGCATCGAGTTCTGGCTGTATGTGTTGCAGGTGAAAATGGCACAAGAGGGTCTAGGTTCAGTTCTGCTCAGAAGTTTCTTCCAGTAGACTGGAAAGATAGTTCATTGTAGGAAGCCTTAAAATAACTGCTTGTTCGTGCTGGGGTCGCAGCCCCGTGAACAGCGTGGAAGAGCTGCATCCCATGAGGTGAATAACCACCTGGGAGACAGCTCTGCTACCTCCTGGTGACCCAGGGCACACCGGCACATGGCATTTGCTCTGCGGGAACACTGAGGCACAGTGCTCGGTTGAACCCAAAATGATTGTACTAAAATATTATCTAGGAATAAACTCTTGTGGCAGTTTTTAATCCTTAGAGTCCTGGTAGGGAAATACATACAAATTTCCTCCAGTAGACAGGAAAAGAAAGCACAGAATAGCGGGCTAATTTACCCACTAAACCCTAACACTTTGTGGCAGATGCAGCAGCAAAACAGAGACTTTCTACTGTTTCTGTGTCAAGTGCTGCAGGTTTGAAACTGGTAGAGAAGATAAGAGAGCTTATAAAGAGCACTACTTAGAAAAGCAGTTAAGAAAATGTAAATAAAAGGGGGAAAAAAAAAAAAGGGGGAAATAAATACTATTCTACCTAAAAAAAAAAGGAAGGAAACAATTACCTTCTCGAAGCAGAAGCACCTGCTCCACTTTGCTGTTGGGTATGGCAAGGTCCAGGGCACATTTGAATTCGGCGTTTCTGCATTTTGGGTTAGCACCATAGTCTGCCAGCAAGGTGACTACCTCCACGCTGGATTTCCTTGCTGCTGCATGAAGTGGGGTGTCCAATCGCTTCCCCATGTTAACGTTGGCTCCTTGAGTGTACAAGAGTGCACTGTTAGACCTGGGAGGCTGTGGCTGTCTGAACCCACACCACACAGGCTGGTTTCCACCACTACCCAAAAGAAGTGAAGGTGATGGATGGCACGCAGCCCTCAGATTTCTCTCAGTAGCAGCAGTGCAAAACTCAGCAGGTCAAATACCTGCTGTGTCAAAAGTTCTCTGAGCCACCGAACCCTGTCTGCGCTGGCAGAACTGAGCAGCTCGACCTCCAACCCAACAGATGTTCAAAGCCTGACATATGCTCTGTGAATTTGTTAACAACATAAAATAGAACATAGATTATATTGATTAAATTACTGGAAAAAAAAAACCCAAACAATAAGAAAAAACAAAAACAACAAACCAACCAACCAACCAACAAACAAAACCCACAACAAACCCCACCACCTTTCGAGTATCTCACTTAATAACTCCAGGAGCACAGCAACCAAAATTCTTGCCCCAGGCTCGCCAGGCACAGCAGGACCACACTTCAAGCAGGTGTAAGTCAGCTAATGTACCCTGACAGCAAAAATTTCTCCTGGCTCCTAGGCTGTGCCCGGACCTGCAGAGATTATTCTTTCAAGTACCTTTACTGCTACCTTCATCATCCCCTGAGGACTATGTGAAGCTAATGCTTAGCGTGGCAATTTATCATAACCCAGGGTTGATTTTGGTTGCTAATCTTAGCCAGCATTGTCTGTGCTTCCTGTCAGCATTCTAGAGAAGTAAAAGTCTTTTATTTTCACGTTCAGACAGGCTTGGGGAGGCCTCAGTAATTAGGGATATCCTAATTTCTTCATGAATGCGAGTGAAATGAATAGCCTCAAGTGAGTCTGAGACTCAAACACCTCTCATGGAGACGATGTTTGCAGTGGGGCAGAATCCCAGAGAGACCGGCAATGCTGGCTCACACCACCACAACTTTCCCCCAGCCCCTTTGGCAGGTGTACCTAGCTCCAAAAGCTTCTTGACACAGTCTGCCCTCTGGTATGTGCAAGCCACATAGAGCAGGGTCCCGTGCTGCAGGTCTTCTTGGTCGATGTCAACCTCATGGGCCAGAAGAATCTCCATGCACTCCCTGTGACCTGGGGAGGGAAAAAGAGCCATAGCTGATGTGCTGCAGAGCAGAACACACCCAGATACAACAAGTGAGTCACGAGAGCTGGGAATAAACCAAGCCTATTCACCTGAACCAGTATGGGCAAGGTGTTTTGGGTTTTTAAAGGTTTTAACATCAATAAAAGATGTATTCCTCAGTTATTATCAGCTTCACTCACAGACTGGACGTTACCTCTCTTGACTGCTTCATGAACGGGTGATGGGTGGTTCCTGAGCTGCGGCTTGGCTCCGGATTCCAGCAGCATGTTGACACAGGCCACGCTGCCACTGCAGCAGGCATTGAACAGAGGAGTGATGCCATCAACAGTGACTGCATTGACCTGGAACAGCAAGACATGCCCAGGATCATCCGATTTCAGAGCAGCGCCCTTGCAGCGTGCCTCATGTGCATACCAGAAGTGGACCAGAAAAAGATGCCTGTCTTGTTTAATTTTAAAAATGCTTTTGTTAACAACTTTCAGAATTATATGTTGTGGCACAACCTATACAGCATCCTCCTTTGCGACCTGCCCTCTCTTCTGGATAGCTAGTGCCTGCTCCTCCTAGAAAATGCAGATTTTATTTTTTTTTATGTGGACAATTTGAGTATCTTCATGATCATCTAGTCTGTACCAACCCAAAGCCAGATTGCACTCAGATGAAAATGGATTTGCCATTTACTTCATGTTTAATATTTTCACCCAAAAACACGTTTCCAGCAAAAGAAATCTTCATGGAAACACAGTTGTAATCCCAAACAGAAAAGGAGCTTGAAAGAGGTTGTGTTCATATGCACATGTGCGTATGTGTGTGTAAGAAAGAATTCCCTTTCTCCTTCCAGTGTAAAGACCTGGCAAAGACCCCCAGCCATCATTCTCCACTGGGAGAGCACAGCCCCTGGGTTGTGTTTCGCAGGCTGCCAAGGCTGTGATGTTTCACTCCGCAGCAAGCCCTCAGAGGCAGCTGGCACTGCAGATCTGCACACCTTTAATTCTGTGGCACACCAGAGTAGAACAACTGAATATGCAACTGCATGGCAATTTGTGCAGTTTCCAAATCAGGGAAAAGAGGAAAGAGACAGGAGGGGAAGGGCTGGAAAAGTCCTGGGCCATCAGGGAAGACAGAGGACTTTGCTTCCACGGGAACTGCATCGCAAAGGGGTCGGAGCACCAAGGCAGAAATACCCCAGCTCACATAATTTAACTAGCAAGGTACATTACCTTTAAAGTGGAGAAAGGCAGAGATGTTTAAGAACCTTTTGGTTTATTCTGGGTAATTCATCAGTAGACTGTCTCCAGTTAATGCCTTCTTAGATATCATTGGTCCTTGTTCATTTGAACTACCGACTTGTTTACGATGCTGTGAGTTAACTCCTTTGCCCACAGGGTGCTTTTCTCACAATTACAATCCAGTAAGAGCCATTTCCAGTATTTCCACCCTGTCTGTCCCCAGCAGGCTCCAGCTGTGCAGCAGCCAGTGTGAAGCAGCACTTGACCACATGAAGCTGTGCTTGCAGATTAGGCAGGTACACAGGAGGAGACAGCCCCTGCTCCTTGGTGCTATCTCTGCTTGCTCCCCTTCATGGAAAACCAATAAAGGGAACAGACCTGACTAGAAAATAGTGATGACAGAACCAGGAGGTAGGCAAGGCAACATTGTCTGGGGAGATACCAAGGACTACAACACGAGGGACATCTATCTGCTCAGATTTTGGAGCCCAGACTGCATCTTGCTCTTCCTGAACTAAGACTCTGTTTCAACAGCATTTGTACTGCACAACCCAGCCCCCTTACTTCATCTTCTTCCCCTCCTGCTAATTGCTGAGCTAAACTGTCCTTTACCCCGTACAACTTCTACAATAGCACATAGAAATAAATAAATATGCCTTGGAGGTTACCTGTCCTTCAGACAGATTGCCTGCTGCAGCCCAGCACTGCCCCTGCCTCCCCCCCAGTCTCACTGGGTAGATGTGGCTGGAGCTGCTGGGAGCACTGGGAGTCTATCGGCATCATTTCAGAACAGGAGATAAGTGAAGAAGAAAAATTACTACTTTGGCTTCTGTCTCCACTGGGCATTGGTTTAACTTGTAACACAGGAAAGAAGGGTAAGGCAGATGTTGTGGAGTAAAAAAAGAAGAGCACAGCATGAAAGGAGAGCAACAGAAGGGTGCAAATTCTCCCAGAAGTTAGACAACAGCCTGTTGACTTCATTTATGAACAAAGACTGGGGGGAAGCAAAACCCCAAACCATCAGAGCTGTGTATGGCAGCAGGAATAGGCTGATTTCTCAGGAAAGCGACAGGCAGTCCAGAGATAGTTCTCTGAGTTATACAAAGGCGATACCATTAATATAAGAAAACCAAGTAAAATTGACCAGAAAGGGCTTTTCCTTTCATCTTTCTAAGGGACTGAAATTTGGCATACAGTTTGGGAAGTTAACAAATACATTTTCTTCTGCAGAGGACAGTTTGATTGGGTTTTCTACTGTTGCTCAGTTTCTTGCCACATATATTGTACTTCAAACCCCAGCTGAAGGATAGATATTCTTACATATTTAGTCCATTCCTGTATCTCCATTGTTAACATGTATTCTACCTAGGGTCCAGTGGGGGAAATGCTATTTTATTAGCAGATAAAATGTTATATTGCTTAAAGCACATCAATCTTTGCTTATGGGAGACTCCCAAACCATCCCACAGAAAAGCAGATCGTTATGGGGGGGAAAAAGGGATGTCACTTTCTTCAAGGTTATTTTCACCTAGCATCTCTCATTCCTTTTCCATCAATTGTGACTACATTTCACTTAGGGAGGGAAAACAAAACAGAATAACAGGGTGACCCAAGCAACCACTGAGGTAAGGCAAATCTTATCACTCACGGAAACAAAGTATTGTTTTATTTTTCCCTGTTTCTGCCTGATATGCTGTTGTTCATATGCATCCTGACCCTGCCACAGAGGCAGCCCATTCGCCATCCCCACTGATGCACCCCCCCGTGCTCCAGGCACCCAAGTCCCCACCAGCATCCCCAGGACTCACCTGAGCACCATTCTCCAGCAGCATCCCCAGGACTCACCTGAGCACCGTTCTCCAGCAGCATCCCCAGGACTCACCTGAGCCCCATTCTCCAGCAGCATCCCCAGGACTCACCTGAGCACTGTTCTCCAGCAGCATCCCCAGGACTCACCTGAGCACCGTTCTCCAGCAGCACTTTTGCGCAGGCAACGTGGCCACCCAGGCAGGCCTCGTGGAGGGCTGATACACGGTCTGTTGTCACCAGGTTGACGTTGAAACCCTGCAATGCAGGGCATGGAGTGTGAGGGGAAAGCCTTGCCTGAACTATGCAGCTCCCCGGGGCCAGCGCGGGTGCCAAATGCGGTCAGAAGGTGGTAGAGAAGAGCAGTGTCTCTGGGTTTGTGTCCAGGGAAGGTGCAGGGGTTGGATCGATGCTGTTCAGTGCCTCGGTGCTTCTTCCGAAAGATGGCAGCAGGTAAGGGGGTTAAAGAGGAAGCAAGGACAAGCTATACATTCTATTTCTAGTTCCTGACAATGCACCTCAACCACAGGACAGACATCATGTTTTTTAACTTAGAAGGATGGCATTACCTTCCCTAGTAAGCCCAGCACCAGGAGCTACAGCTGGTGGGATTCACCTCCTTGAAGGGGGCTGCCTCTGGCACGGGTATCAGCAGCGTGGATGGAGCTCTCAGCATCCTCGGTGGGAGAACCAGGCTCCCCTAGGATATGATTCGTGCCATACTAAACCAGCTGTTTCTAGCAGGTCAGATGATTTCTCTCCTAAAAATCATTCCACTGTCTATGTGAGGTGCCCAGTGTGTTTCACACAAGGGTAGTAAGTACCTGGTAAACCCATAAGAGAGATAAGACAAATCCCACTCATTAGCTCCTCTTCTTTGACCACTGGGGAAGTTTTACACTGGAAGAACAAACTGTGATTTACAAATGCCTTATTTCAGTGACTTTCCTAAATGCTGGTTCTTACATCTACTCCCGCACAAGCAGAAAGCAGATCTAATCACAAGGGAGAAGGCAACTGTAATATGTGTCTTCCCCAGAATGCAGCTAAATTCCCTGGTAGTTAAGATTTTACAACCACGTATGGGAACAAGGCTGGAAACAGCTCCATTTTCTGCTTGATATCTTGGGGTTTGCAACACAGTTGGTCTCTGCCTGCGTCTGGTCACAGGATGGCAGCAACGCACTTTTTAGTAGGCAGCAGGAAAAGCCATAGGCAGAAATAATCTGTGAGCAGTGTAGCACTGTAAAAGTCTCCAGTCACCATGCAGTAAGCATTAAAAGCAATCACTGTAATCACTTGAAGATAGGAGTTCTATGTTAGAAGAACAATCGTTTTTCAGTTACATGAAAGCATTATTTTTAGCTTTTCCGTGCCAGGGGAATAGATAAAACGTTGAAAAAAGGCTGATGTGATTCCATTTTATAATTGCATAGATGTTCCATACTTAATGATCAACATATTCCTTCAGGAGGAATGTCTTCTGGATGGTCCTGATAAGCAAAGAACTATTCTCAATCATTATTCAGATATATGTTTTAAAAATGAAACTCGGCCATTGCAAGTGAAAGGCAAACCAGCAATCCCTTCCACTAGAAAATGGAAATCAATTTATGGATCCTCCTGTAGCTGTTTGCCAGACACTGCTCCTGTTAAACCTTGTTTTCAGGTGGTTATAAACTCTTCCCAACGCATCTGAGAAATCAAACTCTTCTTTCAGTGCTGGAACAGGCATCGATGAGTTCCTGAGCTCTTTTAGAACTCTGGTGCTCCCTCATCCCCTTATGTCCGGGCATCCTCTGGGGAGCAGAAGCCTCACAGCTTTCTTGAAAGCTATGGCAGAGACATCGAGTGTCCCACGTATACTCATGTATAGTTCTGTGTTTAATTTTAGGCTTGCAGTGTAACTATATTAGAAGCAGTGAGCAATGATTATGCTGCTCCATGAACAGCTTTGTCCCTACATTTATCAAGCTCCATTTCAGTCTCTACAGATGTTTTACTTGGATCTTTTTTCATCAGCAAGAACCCTCAACCTTCACTCCCCAAATTAAATGTCTGCAGGAGAAGGAGATGGTGTGGATTATGATGTATAAACTCAATGATGTATAACCACCCCAGCGTACAGCCACGACCAGTGTATGACCAGGGCATCTAGCGTGGCCAACACCAGGTGCCCCACTGCTCAGATGGTGTAAGATCAGCACAAATGGAGACAGAGGCAGTCAGAAAACCTGCAAAGCCCTGAATAAATCAGCCCTCTTCCTTATTATCCCTAACCTCCATCACTTCCTTTTCCATAAAAATCATTTTATAACTGCAGCTGAAGGAAAAAGGGATCAGGAAAGGGGAGGGGGAGTATTGGCTGTAAACAGCAACACCTTTCAGCTGAAGCCATGACTCAGTAGATGGCTGACGTGGCGTCTTTCACACTGGCAGCTCCACTCCTTGAGGAGGTTGTCTACCTGAGCTGTAGCACCACAGGGAAAAATGATTGACCTTGAATATAAAAAGTCTGATGGCCAAGTCACAGAACTTACACTCAGGGAATTAATTTCCCTGCAGGTGTCTTGACTGAGGCAGGGGGTGGGGGACAGTGCCTTGTTTGTGCCAGTTAAAGGCATTGAATTTCAGCAAAGGTGGTAAGAAGATGGTTTTCAAAGTATGAAGTACCAGAACCTATCCCTTTCCAGCTGCCTACTTTCATATCCAGCTTCTTGTCCTTTCTAGTACATTCTTCCCTCCTCTCTTTCTTTTGCCTGAACTCTTGGTTTCATTTGGAGCAGAGGGTTTAAGGCAGACAGATCTCACTTTAGGAAGACCATGACTTCTGTTTTATAAAACAAAATGCACTTTTATAGCTTTCTACCAACTTTTTAAAATAGCTGATGTATATTGTCCCTATTCCCAAGCCCACTTTTCATGGTTTATCCCTGAGAAAGAGCCCAAGAATCATAGTTCATCATACAGCCAGCTGTAAGCTCTAACAGTCCTTGTCCTGGGCTTGTCCCCAGCATCCTGACCAAGCAAACCAACGCACACCCAAAAGCATACATGCAGATGTGTAATTTATACAACAGCATTTCTTCTGCTTTGCTGCAGTCTATTACCAGGTCGCCAATTTACAGATGAAATCCAATAGAAACTATGTTGCTTCCCAGCCTTTTCTTTACCTGTGGGCTTTTACCTGTGCAATCAAGGTTTTCAGAGACAGGAGGCGTCCTTGGAAGGCAGCATCGTGAAGAGGGGATCTGTCTGCCCAGCTGCCTGGAACAGCAAATGCATAAAAGTTAATTCAGGTAAGCAGCAGAAGTCCTGGGAGGACAGGGCAAAACCAGCTGTGTGTAAATGCAGATCAGGACTGAAATCAATATGGGGGCAGGGGTGAAACTGGTTGATAAATTGATTTCAGCAAAGCAGCTGAGGGCTCAGCAATCCTGAGAAATCTAGCTGCTCATGAAGAGAGCTAAACAAAAGCTCCTTGGCAGAACTTTCAGTTAAAAACATGCTTCAGCAAAGAGCACGAGTTTGGTGCTGCTGGGACTCACCCGGGGAACTGAAAGCCCTGTGATTCTTCTGCTCAAAACCGTGTAAGCCTCTGTCATTCCTAGGAACCTCCCATCACAAATCATATCCCAGCTTCTCCTGCACTCTTTTAAGGGACTCATGGCAGGGATACATGGGGATGACTTGTCCATCCAATGAATTCTGGCACATCCCTGGCAGGTTTTTTTTCCTGAGCTGACAATTTCATAAATAATATTCTCCATCTCAGGCTACCAGGTAACAGGTTTCATCCTCCTCCTCATGGTAGGTTTCATAAAAGACATGGAAAAATAAATTCTGCCTGAGGCTTTACTTTTCTTCCTTAATCGTTTTGAGCTGTTGGCCTGTTCCGACTCCTTCATGTAGGCTAGCTTCCCCTTTTTCTTGTCTTAATCTATTCATGTGTCACACAGAAAAAATCCCTTAGCCTTGCTACTACAGACAGGCATAGTCAGGCAGCCTGGGTTATCTTCTTGCTGCTCAAGTAGAGAGAAAATTTACATGTCCTATATTAAAATTTATAACCATGACACCAAGCAGTGTGCAGCATTTCTCCAAGGGCCAGCTGCAATTAGAGTGCCACAGGACAGAACCAAGACCAGTGTTTGCATTCCTGCTCTGTTGTACAGCAACCCCATGAGCACTGTATTTGAAATCCTTGTCCTGTTTAATTTTTTCACCTATGTCACACAGCGGAGAGAATGGAAAGGGTGATTTATCTCCATTTCACGTGTTACCCAAGGCAGGGAGAAATCAATGAGAGGCACAAACATATCCCTGGGGACTTAAGGCCAAGGACACAGCAGAGGTTTCAGCTGTGGCCAAAGGAGTCTCCTTTTGTTACCTAAGAACTGGAATGTACTTTAGCTCACGGGGTTACGGTTTTAACTGTAGCTACTACTTTTGTTTCCATTTATTTCACAGGTATCACAGGGTGTCAGGGGTTGGAAGGGACCTTGAGATCTTCGAGTCCAACCCCCCTGCCAGAGCAGGGCCATACAATCCAGCACAGGTCACACAGGCAGGGTTTGAAAATCTCCAGAGCAGGAGACTCCACAACCTCTCTGGGGAGCCCGTTCCAGGCTCTGTGACCCTGACAGT